>JACJUY010001439.1:7230-132682 GCA_014220935.1 Platorchestia sp. MABIK | reverse complement strand
ACATTAAGCTTTTTTCGAAAGAGGACCGTATAGTCCTCTGGGGTGTTAAAGGGTTAAGTTTATTACAAACGATACTCTCATTGAAGAGGAGTAAAAAATACGACCACTAAAACCATTTTAAATAAAACAATTATGAGTGTTTGAATTTCAATAATTTAATTGTTTCGATTATTTGTATAATTTATCATGGGAGGTGAGCCAATCATAGAATGCGAAGCTGCCGCATTCGCACCCAAGTCCAGTGACATTTTTGTCGACGCGTGCAAGCAGTAGCACAGGGTATATTTTTCCATTTGACAATATTGGTGCCGCGCATTCTATGTGATTGATATTTTCAATAAAAATGTTAAATCTTTTCCCAAATGACAATATTATTGTCGTGCTTTCTATGATTAATATTTTCAATAAAATGTGAAATCTCTTCTCACAAAACATTTTTAATGACGTGCATTCCATGATTGATATTTTCAATAACAATATGAAATCTTTTCCCGCAAGACAATATTAATGCCGTGTATTCGAGGACAGGTATTTTCCTCTGTGCTTCAAAGTTCCATTTCAGAGTTCTTCGACGGTTTCTAGCTTTCCCTCATTTGTTCTTTTATTTGAATTATTTCAAACATTTTTCACAGGATTTACCAGTTAATCTTTAGTTTGTCCAGGAATATTTCCCTTCAGATTCTTTACATTTATCTTATAGCAAACATCATTACTCTGGATAAATTTTCTGACGTGTTCGTCTACAGAAGCTCGCAAAGTGATAGAAGCTGGTTTTTGAACACTAAAACCGTTACACTTTCACCTCAGGCCTCACGAGATTTTAATATATATTCAAGCAAATATTCTCTCGTTAGTGCCACCACGAAGAAATGTTTTTTCTCGTCTCGCCTAAACATTTCACAACACAAATGAAAAATATTCATCTCAATACCGAAAAGAGCTTCTTATTTCGAAAATGAAAGTGCCATGATTGATGGGAGGATTTCAGCGACAAGCGCACGGTCTCCTTAGAGGTTTTAAGCAAAATTATATATTTTATGAGAGTGAATGTTGAAACCTGTCGTACAATGCAAGTTTTCAAAATTTTCTTGCGGCAAAAGATATCACAGTTTATTTGCTCTACAGGGATGACAAAAAAATTGAATAACATCGATTTTGGTGACAGATTAATTAGTGATGGGTGTAAGGAACTATTGAGGAAACAGGTTCTATAATTTTCTAGCTTCTATCGAACAACATACGGTGCAGGATAACGCTCCGTGCTATAAATACAATGAGGTCGGTGAACTGGTGTCGTGTTGCGGGGAATGTTCGTGTGAATAATTAGCCTCAGAGAAGAAAATATGTTTTGTTTATTCTAGAAAAGATTGGCGCTGAAAATTAGAAATATTGAATGAGAGCTCTGATGCGAGCCGTCCAAAATGGATAAAACTTTTGCAGTATTTAGCAAAAATATGAAAAGAAAAATCTATCAAAAAATGCATGAGACTGAAATACTTGTTGGTGCATGTTTCGCCAATTTACCTGAATAGAAAACGCACATTTTTTTGTGCACTTCAAATATTTCTAACAATATGATAGTACGAAATTGATTCCGAAATCTTGAGCAATCATTTTGAAGAATAAAACCACCAATTCCAACCAACATACCTTATGATTTGGGAAATTGGAGCAGCTTAGAATCATGACTTACAATAATTTATACTTTGGAGCAGCGTAGAATCATGACCTACATTTTTGGTTGTTAGAAGCAATTTTACCATGACTCAAAATTTTGAGCCGCGAACTCAAAAGCGATTCGATCAAAAAAATCAAAAAGATTCACAACACTTTTATGTCCTGAAATTCCATACAAAATGAAAAAATTTATTTCACAAGGAAGTGAACTCTACATCTCTTAAAAATTCCTCTTTTGCTTCTCTTTTGGTATTCACAAAGTAAAATGAACTAGGGGAATTCAGTTTGAAAGTTTTAAAAAAACTAGGGTGAAAACATATGATACAGGAAGGGGAGACAACCACTTGACCAACAAACGAATGGCTTGGCAGAATGTGTACGAAAGGAATAATTTTACGTGTACTGAGAACATGCAAGAACAAGCAATACGACCAATGGAAGAACTATAACCTAACAATATAATTTTACATGTACTGAGAACATGCAAGAACAAGCAATACGTAGAATGGAAGAACCTTAACCTAACAATATAATTTTACATGTACTGAGAACATGCAAGAACAAGCAATACGTCCAATGGAAGAACCTTAACCTAACAATATAATTTTACATGTACTGAGAACATCCAAGAACAAGCAATACTGCCAGTAGAAGAAGTCAATCCCGAAACAAAACAAGCGTCGTCCACAACTACTCGCAACACTCGCATCGGTGGTTGAGCAATAATCTGACTTGCATGCGAAATATGACTGCTCGGCATGTATTGACCTTCGTATAATCAGAAGCCTCATCACAACCAAGATAATTATTAGCACACTTCGTGAACGTTTTGATAGCATACATGACGAACTCAGGTGCGCAATAAAAGAGCGTGCAAGCTTAGATTGCACGCTAGTGTGTGAGACATGATTGCATTTTAATGTTATGTACCTGTTTTGAATCGATTATTGGTCCACTGTTGTCACACTAGGTACTATGAAACTATTTTTAGCACTATTATAGGATTAGTTTGAGTACTATCATACGACTAATTTTAGCGCTATTATACGACTGGTTAACATTACTATGCGACTAATTTTGGCACTATTATACGACTAGTTTAACATTACTACGCGACTAATTTTAGCACTATTATACGACCAGGTTTAGCACAAATAAACTATAAAGTTTAACTCTATTATATGACTAGTTGTAGCACTATTCATCCTATCGCTGCGACTACCCTGCAGTTTGTAATGCATCATTTTGTGAGATTTGGATGCCTTTCGCTTAAAAATCATTTCATTGTGATATTTAGTTCAAGCTTCCATCAGTCTCAAAGCGAGAGACGCTAAGTTAATATAATAATATAATTTATCTAATGAGGAACAAGATCAAATGATTTATTTTAGTTAGAGTGTGGAATACAGTAGTTTGGCCGTAACTCTAAGGTAATCGTTTATTCATGCACATATAATTTCACTGGTAATATTTCATGATTATCGTCTTTCTTTCCTATTTTCCCTTTATCTCTCTATCTTTCTCCCTACCTTATAAAGGAGTTTGAAGACATGAAAGAGCACATATTTCCTTGTTAAAACTAACGACCGAGGATGCACAAGTACACCCCAAAACTTTAAGAGTACAGCATGGGTAGACGGGAAGGTAGCGTGGGATTTACGTATCTTACGAGTCAAAAAGGGGCGTCGGTGATGTGTTCACTAAAAGGAGCAGGTTAATATGATGAATTTCAATAACCATTAATCGGGTGAAAGGTGTTTTTTCCAACCTTTGATGCAATTTTAGGGCTGATGGAGCACGTTATAACGAAGGTAATATCTGAGCCCAACACGCTCCTTATTGTTAATTAAGTGACCACCACACAAAATACGGATACCACCAACTGGTAACACGGATACCACCAACTGGTAACACGGATACCACCAGCTGGTAACACGGATACCACCAACTGGTAACACGGATACCACCAACAGGTAATAACTCGTGAAGGCGTTAAACTCCGTCCTAACATGAAGACATCTGTGCCCCATCTGAAGATAAGTATTTCAGCCCTCTGGCTTGTACATATGAGAAACACTACGTCACGTACGTTTCAAGTGGGCAAATTTACTGATAGAAATATCCGTAACCTTGATTGAATAATTTAAAATATAAGTCCTATGCCATACATTTCTGAATTGAATAAAATTCTTAATGATCAAAGAACGAAGTGCAGAAACATGATGAAGAGACGAGGCGTCTAGCGCCCAGGCGGTGACGCGTCTAAGTACGTGACGTGGCGTGATGGAGGCGTGTTTGGGGTCGGTGCACGTGCGCAGGGAGATTTGTTTTGATGCGTTCTTTGCGCTGTTGCTGAGGTGACGGCGAGTTTGAAAATAAAACATCAGAGATTTGAAAATATCTTTGACGATTTGTAAAACCATTTTTATTGATGTTGGGCGAGTTCATATTTTTCACGAGTCATTTTTTCGGGTACTTTTAAAGCATAAAGGAGAAAAAAGTGGGACAATACATGCTTAATTTTTCGTAGCGTTAATGTTATTCATAAATTTTAGGGGTTGTGTGGTAATGAAATCATCAGTACAGCTAACGCAAATGCGTGGTGTTGAAAACTTGTGATTAATATACTCTGTTAAGGGGCAGGGTAAAAATATTAGTCTTAAGTTTGATCGAGCATTATGGGCGTAAGACTTTTGAGTTGCCAATTTCTAGAGGGTAAAATTTATCTCGTTCACGTTTGTATAACATAGGAAAAACATGGAAAAAGCTATAGGGAATTTAATCAAGAACCTTAAGTATTAAATTTTAATAAGATATTACGGGATTTTAAAACAAAATCTAGAATTCAGATACTTGTTTAAGCCTTAAGGTAGACAATTAAACGCAAGTAACTGTGCTTACATAACTAACGGGTTTGGTGCACGTATCAACGAGATAGAAAATTGCCACAAGTTTCTAAACTAGAAATGGACATAATATTCACATATATCCCAAGACCAACTAAAACTATCTCAGAGAAAGTTACTACACACAAATTTGAAATGGAGCTTACCAATCGCGAGGCAGAAGAATCGCGCAATGAAACCAGGGAAATTCCGATCACGAAATAAATTGTGAAAAGCTCATTTACAAAGAAGCCCTGGTCTATGTTCCGTGACCATGCACGACATGAACCTGAACCAAGTAAATTTCAGTCAACCCCCGTATTTGAGAAACTTAAAAAAGAATTGAGAACGCTCGATGTAATCTAAGTTTTTTAAGGTAAAAACGTAAATTTCAGTCAACTCCCGTATTTGAGAAACTTGAAAAAGAATTAAGAACGTTTGATGTAATCTAAGTTTTATAAGGTAAACGTCCAACGTGAAGAATTGAAATGATCACCGATGAGCCACATCTTTTTTTTCACATGCTATTCGTGATTCGGACCTAGCAAAAAAATTTGTGCACTGATGTAGAACTGTCGCGACGTAGCGTGAGAACATTTTGATATATTTTGATGCAGCCACAGACCACGTGTAACACGCAGCTGCAATTCATGTGAAGTACAGCCTTCTGTAATCTCGATAAGAGAAATTAGTGGGAATTCATGAATGATACGATTAAGAGGCCTGTATTTGCATGTTTCCCAATTTTGCGTAATTTCTCGTAGAGTTAATGTTATTCATACATTTTAGGGGTTGTGTGGTTATCAAATCGTCAGTGCAGCTACCACAAAGTTATTACGTGTCATTCACATGCGTATTATGAAGCTTCTCTTGTTTGCATCTTGAATTACACTATGTCGTTAGATCTTCTGACTAGTCTACAATGTGTTGAACAGAATGCACTGCTGTCAACGCGTGTTAATGTAGATATCAGGGTCAATGAACCGATGAGCTTTTTGGAGCTTCGTTTCTTCGATGTGTTCCGTTGTACTTATTTGCTCATAGGTCCGAGACATACGCAAATATGCCCAAAATCTGTTTCAAATGTGAATCATTTTCGAGTTGTCACGTACGGTCGACGTACGTCCATGAAAATTTCACGTATGTTCGATTTTGTAGTGTACATATCAGTGTACAGTGTAGTGTACATATCAGTGTAGTGTACATATCAGTGTAGTGTACATGTCATGCGTGCGAGCATGAATCTATCATGCGTGCGAGCATGAATCTATCATGCGTGCGAGCATGAATCTATCATGCGTGCGAGCATGAATATATCATGCGTGCGAGCATGAATCTATCATGCGTGCGAGCATGAATCTATCATGCGTGCGAGCATGAATCACGATCTCGAAGGATTAACATATTATGAGAACGCTGCATATGATGCGGCAGTGAGAAAGAAAGAAAGAAAAGAAAAACAGTTTCTTAATCTTGGTTACAATTATCAAATTGACCTACTGTTGCCAAAAAAGAGGCCGGTTCTTAGCGTCAGCACACAGCTATGGAAGTAATATCAGGTGGTGCAGCTGCGTCGCTCAAATCAACGGACGCAAACCTCAGTCACATTTCTGGCGGTGGCCCGATGACAGCCTGAGTGGTGCCTAAGTGGCTGAGTGACTCAAGCTCATGAGTGGTGCCTGAGTGGCTGAGTGACTCAAGTTCTTGAGTACCTGAGTGGCTGAGTGACTCAAGCTCTTGAGTGCCTGAGTGGCTGAGTGACTCAAGCTCTTGAGTGGTGCCTGAGTGGCTGAGTGACTCGAGCTCATGAGTGGCCCCTGAACTGACATGTGGTACCAGAGAATCACAGGCAAGAGTACCACATCTCATAGTAGCTCAGTCTCTTTCTGGTAAAGACATTTTTTTACAACTGAGTGCAAAATTTCAGCTACTGATATGACCTTCACGCGAGTGTAATGCACCATCTGAAACAAGTTTGCTGAATTTCTTTTTTTGATGGCTTTATCTGAACAGTTTCACTACTTAGGAAAAAGTATTGAAATGAATAAAGCACTTTAGGATAATCAGAAATATTTACTGAAAAGTATTTTACATAAAAAAACAGAAATGGCTCATAAGGTGTGCCATTTATGGCACATAAAGTGTGCCATTTACTCCCGCCCGCCTAATTCAACATCATACGTGTTATGTAGTTCACATTTTTTTCATTTTATGCCGTCATTTTTCTTAGTGTCTGATTGATCGAAATTAAAACTCAGGTCATAAAATATATTTTAAAAACAATGTGTCTCGGCATCGAAAAGTTTTATTTTTTTCGCAGGCAGACCTCTTTAGATTACATTCAGTCGTTTAATTAGCATATGAACCAACATCTTCATCTGCAGGTTTTGACCGTTCTTCGGGCAATTTCATTATACGTATTTCAGGGCGCTTATCATTTTACTTTCATAATTCATTCCCTTACCGCATAAAAACTTGATGGGTTAAAATGGGTCATGGGCACATCAAAATGAAGGAAAGCAACATCTAAATAAAGGAAAGGAACATCTAAATAAAGGAAACTTTCTGAACTAGGATCTAGAACTGATGCAATTTCCTGATCCAAGAAATTCAGCTAACGCCACGATCATTGTCCTTCACTCAAAATTTGCTAAAAATGAGCAAATAAATACATCTGAATATAAAAAATACAGCGAATGAGGTACGATAAAATGAAGAGCACACTGTTGAAGTAAACCATTCGCTATTGTATTGGAACATCGAACAGAGTTACTTGGCTAGCTATGAAATACAGTCTTTTTCGTAGAGGTAAGGAACTGAGTTAATCCAAGCAGCTTAGTAAATAAAACCAAGGAATTAATTAAGTAAGTTAAGTGAATGAGTAGAACTAGATCGTCAAGTAATTAAAGGCTGGTGGGAAACTAGGTTTATTTTCTTTTTGCTAAGATTAGAATATGGCGGATGAGCGGAGCTGGTCGCACATCTCAATGGTAGGCTTACCACAAATAGCCAGGGCTACAGGCAAATGACCTAATTTAAAAAATTGTTATACGAAAGTGTAAAAATAAGAAAAATATTAATGAACTCAGTTCTTGGATGTTCATATTGACTTTGAATTTTACTACTTTTCTGATCCCCAACGCGCGTGGCATCGACCACAAGCTAAACCACCATAACGCAGCCACTGCACTGAAGGCATACAACATTCCGGTGTCGCCACTACCTGAGGTTCCAGTTAATTAAGATCTGCTCGCGCGCTGTGGTCTGCAGCGGCCTGACATGAGCGGCGACGTTGTGATGGAAGGCAAGGCGGCACGACGCAGACAATACGTCGCTGCTTTAGTAGGTGAGTTGGTCATTTGACGTCAGTTATTACTAGTTATAATCGCTTATCGACATTTGTTGTGAGTTACTCTGAGTTGTGTTATTGTAACTTACCTTTTTTGTTATTGTCATTTATTGTCAGTTAGCACCTGTTAATGTTATTTACTGTCAGCTTCTGCCTGTTATCGTTGGTCTTTGTAGTTTATAATTAACTATTGCTGGGTTTTGTCATTCATTGTTAATCATCGTCAGTTTTCAATTTTTGTCAGTGTTGGAATGATTTTTAGGTTATATTCCAATGTCACTGCCGCGGCGTCAGTCGTTAGGGATCTGCTTAGGTTTTTACGCAATCACGCCGTATACTGCATTGTACCTATATTTTCTACCGTTTCAAAATCTTAGACTCTGCCTCAATCCCTTACGACATTAGGATTTTAAAGTTTTTACATATTCTTTAACGAAAACACGCCCTCTACTACACTGACAGTTGATACTCGTAGCAAATAGTAAATCGATAGCAATATGTTCAATTTTGTTTTTCTCTGATGTATTTTTGTTTTCGTGATATATTTTAGTGACTGTCTATAATAGTTTTTAAAATTTTTCATTTCAGACACACTGATTTGTACTTTTGTACTAATGATAGAGCTGAAATCTGAAACGTTTTCTCATTATGTATGATTAATTTCCTTAGAATATTCCTCGTTTTTTAGTTCTTCATGAACAATTTCGTATTATTATCCAAACGATTTTCATTTAATTTCCTGATCGATACACAACATTGTCGATGTCTAATTATGCTTCAAACTCAATATTTCTGATTTCTACGGATTGATTTCATTGCTCCCTCAGTAACTCTCAGCGCCTTCAACATCGGAATCGTGCTCGGCTTCAGCTCGCCGACCGCCTTCCAAATGCGGGCTCAGCTGGCGGCCCACAACGCCTCATCCCACGTTCATGACGCCCCTTGTCCACAGCGAGAATTGGACAGCTTTACGTCGAACCAAATATCTCTATTTGTGGCCATTTATTCCGTGGGGGGCCTGGTGGGGGGACTGGCTGGGGGGCGCCTCATGGACAGGCTGGGGAGGAAACACGCTCTTATCGCCTCCTATATGTCGTCCCTGTTGGGGTGGACTCTTGTGAGTGAGTACCTATTGAGGACACTTTTTATGGTGGCTAGCACTTTAGTGCCTCCTGCTTGCAATTAAGCTTGGGTTAGCTTTTGAGTTCTTTTTATACATGATGTCATAGTGGGGATTTTCTCTGAGTGGCGTTTACTCGCAGTCATAACTGTAGACTGAAGTTTCATTTTTAGTCGCAAAGCGGTCTGAACAGAGCTGGTAAAGAACTCTGCTGATTGTGTGTGGCTGACTGATTGGCCAATTACCTACACTCTAGAAGTGATGTCAACAAAAATGAAAAACAAATTTATAGCTTTGCTATGACAATTTAATTGGGCAAAAATCAATCACAATGTGTTAGTTGTAAATTTTAATTCTATAAATAATTATAAAAAATGATTAGTACACTCAACGAACCTTGATTTATTTCTTTCCATATAAATTTATGTTCAAAGTACATTCATCTGTAACTCATCGTTTATCTCTTATATTTAGACACTATCTCTTAGAAATTCATCTCTTAGATCAATAGTTGTCGTCTAAAGAATAATTACTAGTTTCACCCGCAGTCTTTAATTGAGCGTGGATGCAAATCAACGACGAGTAGTCGTTCAATTGTAATTACGAATGAGAAACAAATTTCATTTCATATCAGTCAACTGATTTCAGTCTTAATTGCCCTGGTCATGTTTGAACAATAAGCCGGTCTTCTTAATGTTCATCAAATCTGATGCAAAGCATTTTACAATCGATGAACAAACTTTATCATCACTGACGGTTTTTAAAATAACACTTAACATCTAGGCTTGGGCCGAAGTTACGCTGTGCTGCTCATGGGAAGAATACTGACTGGCGTGTTCATGGGCATCAGCGGCGCTGCTGCTAATGCCTACATCGGGGAAATTTCATCCAAGGACCGGCGCGGTATTCTAGGTGAGCTTCTGGTCCTCTAGCGCAACTTTTATTTCCCAGATATGCTTCGATTACGCTAGGTGAGCTTACGCTAGATTTTCCTCAGAGAGTGAATACATGTCATTCTGATAAATAGATGTAACACACAGGCCAGTTACACAATTTTTCCCTCATGGCTGACATTCAAACTGGGACAAAAATTCACGTATTTAAACATCCTCAAGCGGTCACTTGAGAAGCAATTAGCCTCGGTATCGTTCCTGTGCTCTGCTTAAATCTTTAATTGAAGGTATGTTTAGTAAAAATTCAGGAGGTGGACACGAAAATTGATTGAATCTTTTTGATCCACATGTCGAACAACTAATTACATAAAGCAAATTTGTGGTTTCTAATGTCCTATTATAGGAATTAACACTAAACCTAATGCGTAAAATTTGGCCAACACCAATATATTCCATGGAACTTTTACTTATACACGCCAACCTATAACAGTAAGTTTATTTCCCAGGGAGTGGACCTGCAAATAATCGAGTCTCTTTGGTCCACTTGCTGCACAGTAAATTTTAAAAAAATGGTGGTTTCTAACGTTCTATTTTAGAAATTAACACTGATGCGTGAAATTTTGTCCAACAATATCAATCAGAGGAACTTTTTCTTATTTACACAAACCTAAAACAGTAAGTTAATATGTCCAGGGGGGTTTTACGCGCTGATGTTGGTGGCTGGCATCCTGTTGGCCATCAGCGCTGGTTCCCAGCTGCCGTGGCATAGGCTGGCCATAGTCGCGACGGCGCTCGTTTTCGTCTCTCCGACGCTCATGGTCCTCGTCAGAGAGTCTCCTCATTTCCTTCTCATGAAGGGTAAAGAAGAAGAAGCCCGGACTACGTTGGTTTATTTCAGAGGTGAACTTAAAAAAGGTTTTCACAGGTGCATCACCAATGATTAGGAACTCGATCAAGACCAAGCTGCGAATAGCGATCGTCGTCGCATGGTTTTATTGAGTTTTAAAATGTACAACGAGGAAATTTTGGAAGTTTTAATTCTGTAGGTCAGTGTTGTTCGTTTAACACACGTGTTTTGCAAATAATCGAAGTAATATTATTGCCAAGATGTGTGACTTTAAAAGTTAAGTTGTAGAATTTATAATTTTTACAGAGGGTTGCTACAGAAAACCGGCTGAGCACTCAAATTGTCAGTTTCGGTATAAGGTCAAGCCCCGTCATGATGGAAACGCTCCCCTTTATCACCTGCTGGGCTTTTAGCTGGACTGTGCAGTTAATTAAACTTGGTAATTTCTTCAAATTTATTTATATATTGCTTGACTTTACAGACGCATTTAATTTCGGAAAATTCTTTAGCAATTCTAGCTCACACAGATCAATTATGATCATATCACGTAAGGAGGTTAGAAGTTCACGTATGGGGGCTAGAAGTTCCTCGTAAGAAGTGCCACACATTTTCGGACCATCAATCAGTTACAAGTATTTTCCCCGTCCGCAGTGTGAGTATGAAGAATATTAGCGAAGGTTTGTTTAAAGGGGAAAAAAAGATATCGAGCGCATCACTTTTTAATGTATCGTCAAGTGATTTAAAATGGAAGGTGAAGAGCAGTACAGTTCAGTAACAGTGTCCCGTGGTGACATGCGCAAAGTTTGAGCGTTCTTTCAGGAGCTTCATGCGTACATAAAAATTATACAAATATTCTGTGATTGAACTAGTTTAATCCTTCAGTACATATGGAATCTATTGTTTCCAAAGTGATGGTGCGTCACAACTCACAAGTAATTATGTCATCATTTATAAATGCATCATTAATCTTTGTCATCATTATTTTATGCCATCATTAATTTATGTCATTAATTTCTGTCATCATTAGTGATTACGTCACCATCATCATTCAGGTGCTGGCTACGATGTGGACCAGGAAATTGCAGAAATTATGGACTCACAATATGAAGCTAAGAAAAAATGCTTCACTCTGAGTGATCTGAAGAAGCCTCACATCTACAAACCTCTGATCCTTACGGGGATAACAGGAGTTGTGTCCCAGGCCTGTGGCATGGGTATGGTGGCTGCAAACCTCGCTTCCATAGTCCAGGTAACGGTGTTTATCGCGCCCATCTTGTGGGCAGTATCGCTTCTCGTTAATTGTTCTTATTCTGAGGTTATAACGTGTCTTTATGGTGAGTTTATAGGGCCTTCCTATTACTTCAATGTTTATACATATATATATTCCCTAGATCATCCAATCTTCACCATAAAAATTTTTTGAAGTAGAATATTGGAATCAGTAATAAATGAATTTAACCAATAATTACAAACCAGTGCCAAGAAGTATCGCCAATCCCACCCAACCCTTCAGCTTTCTCTCGATGTACCAGATATTCCTTTACGATGTCTTACACGGAGATTGAACTCACTCGTACCTTAACAGTTTCAACTCGTTCCCGAACAATGACAGATTTTCTTATAAATGTTCATTCATTTTTCAATTGTTTTACGCCAATTTAGATATTCACAATTATCAACAGCATAATTGCAATCTTATTAACAATTTTTTAATACCGCCACAGAGCGCCGAGACAGACTTACCGGAGAGTGTGTGCAGCATCATCGCCATCGGCTTCGAAATGCTGGCAGCAATCGCGTCCATTTTTTTGATAGAAAAAATCGGACGTAAAACCCTACTTGTGATCTCTGGCACCGTCATGTCCATCAGCCACTGTGAGGCTTCCCAGATGTGCACCTATTGAACAATTTTACTCTCACCGAAATTATAATTAAACGCTCTGTTTGAAACACTCGCAAGAAATTTGATCGCATTTCTAGTTCTTTAGGCACTTGCACTTTATCTTGTTGAAAATTTTCGATACATGTAAATCCAAGTTGAAATTCAAGTGAAATATTATCTGCTATAGGATCTTCCTTCTACAGTACGCGCAAAATAGTTTAAAAAAATACGCTCATTAGCTCAAAATATTTTACGCGCGAGTTCGTTCACTTTCAAAGTGTGAACACGTAAGGAAAAAAAATTGCCTGTAAATTTTACCAATGCACTCAAAATTACTACTTCCAATTCTTTTCACCCTCTGCGCCACAGTTAATGTTCAGTGTGGCTATTAGCTTCAGGACATTCACAACTTAATGGCACGTATCGGCGAACCGTCTTATTGAAAGAAAGTCGATTCTATTAAGTTCATGCACAGCGGATAAGACAGATGTAAGTCACGCTCGTATTTTACCTGCTGCAATAGCTTCATAATTACTATCATAATCATTTTAAAGGCACTTCGTATTAAACATGGCTCCACAGGAAATCGAACGCTCTGTCCACATCCTCATGAAGATTTTCTATTGTCCATTTATAGCTCATTGCCCAGCGCTTGGGATATCTGCTTCAATTAGTAAATCCAACAGTGCTCATGTGGTATTTTGCGAATGTTTTTCAAATTGCAGTCAATTATTAAAATTTCAGAAATGCGTATTCATATTTGGGCGACCCTGTGCATATAATGTACCAGCTTGGTCTGCAAGCGGAGTCAAACTCGTCGTAAACTCGTCTATTTTCAATCCGACTTAGGCATTTTTGGGCTGTACTTTTACTTGCTGGAGGCTCGAGAAGCTTGGACGACCCAGCACCTGTCATGGCTGCCGCTGACCCTTCTCGCGGCTCTCATGATTGCCTTTGGTATTGGCTACGGTCCTGTGACCTGGATATTGGTTGGTGCGTATTGGTGCATGCCGTTATTTGTGATTGTATTTGATGCTATCTTTTAGTAAATCGAATGATGCACATTGCTACCTTAAATATTTCTTTAATGCTATTAGTGATTATGATTAGCTATGGTTCTTGATTGCCTAAATACTGACAGGTGCAAATTAGTGTTTCCCATTATTTGTGATTGGGCTATTATTTGTGATTGGTACCTGCTTTTGGTAACCTTGATACTTTTTTATGGCCATTTTTGTTTCATTGGCAGTTATTATTTTTAGTCCTAAATTCTATGGTAGAGCAGCGTCTTGAATGTACAGCAAGGCACTACCACTCATTGAATGTGGTTCTCTCACTTCAAGACACAGCAGTCTCTTGATTGTAATTTGCTGACATCAGGGCACTACTGTAGCGATTTACTTTCGCTTGCAGCAAGGCAAAACATCTCGCTAATTTTTATTTGCTGGTATCAGAGCATAGCCGCATCTTGCATTTAATTGCTGTCGTCATTGCAGAGTAACATCTTGATTTAATTGAGCTGACCTCAAGGCATCTAGCCACAGCAGAACAGTTTCCACTTGCAACAATTGCACAGTCCAGATCAACAAAATGATCTTCGAAGAGTTAGACATTTGTGTGATAACTTAACATCAAAATTTCAAACATTGTTTTCCGTTTGATGAAAGTATTCTGTAATCAGTCTCTGAAAGCATTCGCCAAATTAAAATGTATCTCTAAGTTTTTAAACGAGTATCTATCGCATTTCTGCAAAAAAATCATTTTTGTTTCAAAACTCATTATATGTTAATCACCGTAATCGTTAAAAAGTTTTGATTTTAATTGTTATTTTTCAATTACAAGCCCTAAATTTATTAAGCCCTAGGATTTTAATGCTACTGGCCGATAGCACAAATCCCCATTTTCTTACTTCATCCCAGTTCCTCACTTCAGGTGAAATGTTCCCTCCCGAGGTGCGCAACACAGCTGCAGGCCTCACAGTCACCCTCATGTGGTCCACAGCCTTCCTTACAGTCTACTCCTATGACCTCCTCAACGTGAGTACTGGCATCACAGTCTACTCCTATGACCTCCTCAACGTGAGTACTGGCATCACAGTCTACTCCTGTGACCTCCTCAACGTGAGTACTGGCATCACAGTCTACTCCTGTGACCTCCTCAACGTGAGTACTGGCATCACAGTCTACTCCTATGACCTCCTCAACGTGAGTACTGGCATCACAGTCTACTCCTATGACCTCCTCAACGTGAGTACTGGCATCACAGTCTACTTTCCGTTACCATCACTAACTAAATCGGGCTGAGATTTAAAGAATCATTTTCCTTTCTTGTCTTTAAATTCTCCCTATTTTTTACGTCACGTAATAGGATGAGAGATGACCGTTGCACTGTGTATTCAAGATATACACAATCGGAGAAATGCTTCATGAAGTATTATATTCATGACGCTACAGTCAATTTTTTGTGAGACTTGAAACTCTGTTCATGGCTTGATGAAACTCTCAATGTTATGAATTTTTTTACATGAATAAAGAAAACGGATATAAAAAAGAACTAAAAAAGATGGCCTTATTTTCGATAGCGTGTTCTTTCGTGTGTTTTTCTGTAGGTTCATAATTTAGATATTCCCTAAGCTTACATAATATCTTTGCGTAAGTTGTCGACGCAAATAAATCAATCATTTGCCCTTTTTTGCTATCCAGCACTTGCGCTCGTATACATATTTGTGCATATTCATTTATGACTATATATAAGTTCCCGTATTATAAAATTTTCACCTGTAACTTAGATGGTACAGGACCTCCATGAGCATGAATAGTGGTGGCAATTCTATTTAACATCGAGTCTACAAGTGTTCTAATGTACATCTGGACAATTTAAAACAACTCTAGCATCAACTGGTCTTGTAGTGTAGTCACAATGTGAGGACGATCTTTTCGACGTCTTCGTTGGCTTTCTAGTTGATACTACAAAGTTTTCATCGGCTTCATGTCTGGGGACTTAGCGGGCTGATTTAAATACTCTAAAACATTCTCATTGATTTTAATTCCTATAAATAACCGTTCTAGCCGGATACACCCAGCAGTTGTCATCCTGGAGGATAGGCCTAGAAATATACTTTCCTGTACTCAGATATTGAGCAATTGACAAAATAGCAGCTCAATGTAGCTCTGCCGGTTCAGTTAGCTAACGGATCCCTCAACTGAAAGACCCACTACTGTAGATGGGAAACAATCCCAGAACATGACAGACTCTACTCCTTGTACCGCTCCTTGCACACTGGCTTAGTAGAAGGCTTCATGAGCTCTTCAATGAGCACGTCGACGAGTATCATTGCTGTAGAAACAGGATTGTGATTCATCTGACCACAAATCACTTCTAATTCTCTACAGTTAAATGTAGGTGTGCTTTGGCCCAGTTTAAACGAATGGTGTTGTGGATCGGACACTCTGCTGCATGTATTCACTGCATGAAGTTCCCAACAAAGAATTCGTTCATAAATAGCCGGAAGAGGGCCGTTATTGTCGTTTCGAAGTAGTTCTCTTCCTGATGCAAAACAATTCAAGTGAACAATTCGAGGCAGGCTCGGCAGTCCTTATTGTTTAGAATTTTGATCCGAAAACAATTAAGACTTAAATTGCCAAATCAATCTGACTATTTCCATTGTCGGTGACTCTCTTGACAGGGCGATAAGAAACACCAGCGAATTCCTCTGTTACCCTCCCTGGGTGTCCCTTAGCCCGGTCAAATGCAATAGCCTTTCCGAGACAACTTGCAAATGTCCCACCATCGTTGTGGGGCAACAAAGGAACAAGTTTATACCTAGACAATTCTGATCGAAAAATTATGCCTGTTCAGTACTAGCGTTCAACCTAAGCGTCGATCACAGCTTTGAGCAGCGATTGATGATCGAAGTGAATAGCAGATTTCGAAAAACATCAAATGACTAAGATTTGTTCGGGAGCTTATATTGTCTTACAAAATCTTCATCCTCCTTTGTGTAGGTCGTGAATAAAATCAGGTTAGTGATCCCCGGAAAGCAAAAATTCCTCTATACCTTGTGATGTATACATTTCAGCAATTACATCCGGACAACTAAACTAAAACCGTCTTCTGTGTGGCAGCGAACGCTTGGCGGCTACGGGTTGTTTTTGCTGTACGGCGCCGTAAACGCGACGGCAGCGGTCTTCACTGCGTCCTTCATGAAGGAAACCAAAGGAAAATCTTTGGAGGAGATCACCAACATGTTCAGACAAAAGGGGAAATACCAAGTACGGAGCCACTGAACGGACACATTTCGTGGGACTTGGCTGATGTGTTTGGATAATGTGAGGCAACAGTGGCGGCGGTCAACGAAGGAGTGTAAGTGTGGGAGTGTAAGAGTGAGGTAGGATTGTTTAAGGAGAAGGTAGATTAAGGATGTGGAAGTTAGGGGTGTGCAAGTGACAAGTGAGGGAGTGAGAGGGCAGAATAAAAATGTGAAAGGGCGAGTATTGGGGAGAAAATTCAGTTTACAATGTGATTATGAAATCTGCTGTGTGGGGGGAGCCACAAGTTGCACAAGGAGCTGTGTGGGGAGTTGAGAGAATAGTGTTACGATTTGCGTGTTTGATATCACCGATGCCACGTCATTGTTATCCTCCTCATCTCAGTAATAGTCGCTATAATAATTCTTCGCTTGTGCATGATCTTTTCGTATCGTTTCATCGTCGTGACATTTCTATTCGCCACTTCGATATACTTTCTATTCCTTATTAATCATGATAAAGTATAATTTGAGCTGCCACCACCCATAAAGGAAATATTTTGTATTTAATAAATGTTATAATTAAATGATATGATATTTTCAAAGGTCTTCGGTAAGCGTGTAGTTTCTGTGCTTCAAGGCTTTTTTACGTTCATTTCTTTCGAACGATCATCTCTTTCCTCCTTACTCATGTCACTACAAAAGGGTAAATAAAAGACATTTTTAAATGAGAAGGGAAAAGACATATATCAGAATGTTATCAACTCCATGATAGAAAAGGCATCCTACATACTTAAAAGTTTGAATCAAGAGCATCTAGATAGGCATGGAATGAGGAGAATACTTATCTCAGTTGTGGGTGAATGTTGACAGGCTGATCTCTCGCACCCTGTCCACCATCTCAGCGTCATGGTTGACAGTTGACGGTTGAGGCTAACGCTCGATGGCACATGGTCACATATTAATTAGCGAAGGCGTGCTAACGTTGGTTACTTATATTGCTGAGGGCTTGGTATGATTCTTAAATTAGTTTAACGACAAGAGGTATACCCTCAGTCCTGACTGGACCGAGGCAGTTAACGTTCACGCTTGTTTCTCGATTGGTCGCCCGTGCTCCAGTGCCGCGTCCCTCGAATGCAACCGCCTCGGTCGGCGCTCCTTCCTGAGATGCTAATTAGTAATTTTGATATTGGCGTTCTATGATATAAATAGGAGCTACTTCCTAAAACAATTCAAATGCATGGATAATTAATTCTATAAATATAGTTTTACAAAAATCCCCATTTAGAAAAAATTACAATCAGAAAATACAACATGTAATCGTACGTCGATGTTCCTGGCATTTTTGTTGGCGTCTTCGCGTCGTATCGGTGTCCTGACGAGACGATCCTTCTAGAATGTATAGATATTTGGAATTCTCGCATCTTCAGACTTATGTCATCTTCAGCTTTTGTGGTTCTTTTAGAAATCTTACGGAATGAGATGCTGGCCAGTCACTTTTTCCAATTCTTAGAGTTGTTCTCTTTTTTCTGTGATCGTAGATCATAGACAGTTATACTGAGGAGAAAACAATAGAATTAAGCAATATCATTATTTTGGCTACCAATTGTTGCCATAGAGCTCGGTTCGTCTTCAAAAAGTTCGACGTAACAGGTCTTCTAAAAAGCAATGTGTCATTTCTACCAATTTAGGAATTTACCTTTAAATCAACACACTCATCCAACTGCATCAAGATGCGTAGTGTACTATAAAGTCTCTAAATCAATTTGTTTAGTTTCACTGTAAAAACTAATTTACAATCTTCTAATGACTAGGAATAATGACCCTTCAGACTAGGAATAATGTTTCAAGTCTGTACCAAAGCATGAAATACTCCTTGGCTCTGACACCAAATCATGGTTGGCTGCTTCAAGCACCTTCTTCCAAATGGCATGCCATGATTGATTCAGAGCGCAGTCGTGCGCGGCCAGTCATGTCGCCGCATTGGTAATTTAGTAGTTGCCGAATAGGGACTGCGCCTAACTTGAAGGGGCTCTCTAGCCACAGCATTCAGATTATTTTCAGCAGATGCTGACTCAGAGCGTAAGCAAGATTGAGCTTACTTTAGGAATTGGAAATGGCCGATCATTTATATTTGTGATTAGAGTAGCAGAATAGTTGGTACCCTACCCAATCTTCCGCATCGTCCCTCGCTCATTCGGCACCTTTCACGCTCTTCCGCTTAAACAAGACCATCATCATCCGTTCTCACTTTCTCCAAAGGTAGAGTAGCTGAAGCTTGATTTACGCCCCAGCTCTAGGCCGAACATCCGAAGTAAATTCCACACATTTCGCCTCATAATTTTTATTTCATTTCTCTCTCGGGAAAGTAAATTGTAAATACCTATCTGTTGTAAATAAAGTGCTCTCTAATGTATTATTATAATTATTATACAGGACGTTTCACCACCGAAGATGCTATAAAGACGTTTCATCGGTGTATTTTTCATGGCATATTGAAAATAATAAAGTACATGATACGTCCACTAAATGCGCTTGCATGTTATTGTGAATGAAGCAGGTTTATCCATGTTTATCCACCTAAGTGCATTGCATGTATACTTAATCCACCGTAAAAAATCAATCTAAACAAAATAATAATTGCGTTGAGCAAAGCATGAAATAAATCGTAAGTTTTTAGTAACCATACAACACAGAAAAATTAAAGTGGAAAACATGAAAAAATATAACTAAAATGAAGAACATTCGTGTGGGGTGGATTGAGAACTAAAATAAAATCTTGTCAACGAGATAGAAACAAAATTGTCAGTCCAATTCTTAACCTATCCTGTACAAACGGGGAGTAGATGATACCTTTGTTTTGTTCAAACACGCTTTTGATGCGCAATTACTGTTTTTCTACAATATTTGATTGCTCAACATCCTTTTATTAAGTTTATAGCAGAATTTGAACTCTGGAATTCCCTTATTTTTTTGTATACATGGTGAACAATAGATTTTTACCTCTGTTTATATGAGGCAAAAGTTGGCCGGATAAGATCTCAATATTTACTTCTGCAGTAATCTCTTAAAGTAAATAGCCTAATCACCTTGATCAATCGAGCATTTAGGATTTGTTCCACATATGATGGTTCCACATGTTGTAATATCATATAATCTTCGCTATATGTGATCGCCATAGCCGTGTGTCTATAGGACCTGACTCCGTGCGGGAAACCCGGGTACGAGTCTCGGCGCTGGTGGCGATTTTCTCTGTTGGGTATAGGAGAAACAATTGTAAGCACAATACCCCACTCTACCCAGGTGTCTGAAATGGGTACCGGTCTTTGACCGGGGGAAAGCGTCATGGCGTCCTGGTGTTAGTTATAAGGCATTTAAAAACCCAATGTAGAAGGTGATTTGTATCATGCTTCGATTGGAAATAAAGCATCCGTAGATGCCGATGTTTGTTTGTTTTTGTTTAGAATGGATATCTGCTCCTCAAGTCCTACGTCTCTTCTAACGACTTTTATAATTAGTGCTCTCATTTATAAATCAATTAGTACTTTTCTTTCATATGAGTACAGCCCTAGAGAACCTGAAATATTCCATCCGTAATATATTGCAGGCAACAATATTTTGGTTATCAGTCTAATACATTGCTAAATAAGTTATCTAAAACCCTTGGCAAAGTCATTCCCATAGCTCATTTCTGCACAATCCCCTTAAACAAGTTTACAATCGTTATCTTCTTTCGCTTTATGGATCACCTACGCAAAAGCTTTCGATCGCTTCTCATTTATGAATTCCTTCAGTTGTACGTATTGCGCGTCGCTATATTTTATTATAGTCTACAACGTGCACTATTTGTGAGAGCTGCTAATGCATATTAGAATTACTGTGCATACAAAAATTGAAAGGATCCCTGAATGATATGGAGAGATTTTCAGATCATAGGTACATAATACAACAATAATCGGATGCACCTACGAAGTACTATGTACTCTATTTTAAAATAGTCCACAAGGAGTTGTGTTGCAAGACAAATTTCTTTTTTTCTCTCCTTTTCTTTTTGATGAGATTTATTTTGGATAGCAATTCACTTCTATGACCATTGTGCATTTTAGTTGTATTTCTGTATTGTTTCCGCCTTAACTTGCATTTACGCGACTTTTGTGTGGTTACTAAAAAAATTTGATTACGCGATTTATTCCATGTCATTATTTTGTTCAGACTACACTTTAAATGTTCGGGTAGCAACTCTGCAAATTTTTCATGTCGTTAATTCAAAATATTTCTATACGTACAAATTTTCATTTTGTTTGCAGATTATGACTGATGATGAGCAGAGGCTTGAAACGTTTTATTAAAATTATTTTGAAGTTCTTCTTCGCTATCACCTTCGTATACTTTAAACCGCTCAGCATAAAAAGTTTTTCTATTATAATTGTAATTATAGGATAAATTTACGCTTCAAAGCATGAACAGAAGTGAAATTCTTATTCAAAGAAAGAAGAAGTGAGCAATTTGAAATGAAAGAACACACTCTGAAGGTCATAGTTTGGAGATAGAACTGAAATTTGACTTCTTAAAATTAAATTAGTATATGCCAGATATATTTTAAACGAACTTTTTGGCACGGTGCCTCTTGAATTTGTTGAAAACGAATAATAAATTAAAATAGGCTAGTCAGCAAAAACTGTTTCTTTCGTCTAGATCAGTGGTTCCCAAACTATTTTACCGGACGCCCCCTTTTTGCTTCCAGTAGACCCGCACGCCCCCCAGTGCCTCTTTTTTTCATAAGAAATGATTCTTGCATTTATTTCTTAGCATTGTTCAGGAAAACATGTTTTTTTGTTTTATATTTTATTAATGAAAGCCACTCAAACAAATAATACTACATTCCAGTAACTTAAAAGGAAACACTTGTTTCAAAGTGAGCGAAAAAAGGTTTGAACATTAGCAAATTGGCAAAATTGAGTTGCAAGTTTAAGAAAAAATAATTTGAAAACATGGCATATAATATTTTCAATTACTCATGAGACTAAGGCAAAATTTATATACTAATTTAGTGAGATTGATGCTGCTGCTTCTTCCTCACAAGATCAGAAATTCTAGGATTGAAGGATGACAGCGCACAACGCAAGTCATTTTCTACATCAAGTCGGTTGCGCTGTTTTGTTTTCAGAACAACAAGAGCTGAAAATCCTGCTTTACAAAGATAAGTAGAAGATAAGGGAAGTCTCACACGAAGTGCTGCTTCACCTACTTTTGGGTACATGGGGAGATATTTCACCCAATACTCTTCTAACTTCTTTGTTTCAAAGTCCTTTTTCGCGCTGGAGTCACATTTCAAATCGATGGCTTCCTCTTGCAGTGATTCCAGTAACAACTCCACATCAGTGTTAAATGGATTCTGCACCAATGTCCAAAGAGAATTCTCCATTGAGACATCTGGAAAATAGTGCAGAAATTCCTCAGCAAGGGAATGCAGATGTGATACAACCACTTTTGTCACGTCATACTGCTCAATGTTTCTCTTCTCAGATAAGAGAAGACCCAACTTGTACTTTCCGTTTCCAAAGATGAAGTTTTTCAGTGAAAGCTCTGATCACATCAGAGTGTGCAATGATGTTTGTGTTTCTTCCTTGTAACTTCAAATTGAGGTTGTTGATGGCCTCAGAAAAGTCCACAAGGTATGCTAGTGTGAGCTGAAAGTCTTCCTCTCTGAATGTTTCATACAGTTTGTCTAGTTTTTGCTTCTGCAAGAAAATTTCCACTTCATCTCTGAGCTCGTAAAGACGACAAAAACAAGCAGCACAAGCATATGTTTGTTACGTTGAATTTATTCCTACTCCGTCCCATGCTTTGAAACATGGAATCTGTCACTTTGATTTGGATCTTTTGAGTTTCAAAGGCACAGTACAAGATAAACTTCGGATATATGGAGTTCAGTTTACGCAGAAGGAATTGAGCAGTGTACCTACCTCGTCGACATCTCACCGCGCACTGCCAAAGCCAGAGGCTTCCCGCTGCAGCTCTCAAGCGTGAAACCATCTTTAAGTTGCTTTCTCGCTTCAGCCAATCTTCAGTCTTTCTCGCTCGCTCGCTTTCAGTGTGTGGACTCCCAAAGGAGTACATGTTAGGGTGCTTGCACACCAAAAGACTGAAAGCGGGAAAGCAAGCGAGAGAGGAAGATGTCAGGCAAGATCTATCACACACCAAAAGACAGCCATTTGGCTCTTGAATGTCATAGAGAGAGGTCTATAACAAAAACAAGCAGTACAAGCATGTGTTTGTAACGTTGAGTTTCATTCCTACTTCATCCCATTGCTTTGAAACATGTAATCTATAACTGTGCTTTAGATCTTTTGAGTTCCAAAAGCACAGTACAGCATAAAATTTGAATATCAGAAGTTCAGTCTATGCTAGACAAATTGAGCTGAGCACCTTCCTCGTCGACATTTCGCTTTGCACTGCCAGAGGCTTCAAGCTGCAGCTTTCAAGCGTGAAACCATCTTCGAGTCGCTTTCTCGCTTCAGCAAATCTTCAGTCTTTATCGCTCGCTCACTTGCTTGCTTGCAGTGTGTGCACTCCCATAGGAATCCATGTTAATCGATTCAAGCTTGCTTGCTTTCTCGCTTCAAATCTTTTGGTGTGCAGGCACCCTTATATAAGCAATTTTGGCGATGACTGAATTGTGAAATGATGGTACGTTTTTGGAGTGATGTAGAGTGGTGCGCGCACGGTGGCTTAGTTTTGTTTACGTGTCGAGAGTTGAGTTTGTGTTTGCAGTGGTTTAGTCTGTTATCGTGTTTTTTGGCTTTGTTTTATCACTTCCACTTTTTTATAACAGATTCGCTTCTTTCTGCTGTCTGAGATTTGTATTAACGTTTTTTATTCAGTGAATAGAAATGGCTATTGAACCATCAACCCAGCATCATATACAGTACACTTAATTTGTCACACAAACTTTTGTACCGCCTGTACTGGAATCAACGCACACACTTCACCACATACATTCAAACAAGCGTACAAAACTCACCGCGTGTTATTTACATTTCACACTTTTGATCACAACGAGTTTTTCACACAATCAACAAGACATTCCATTCTGCATCGTTCTACCCTTGCAAATCGTCAAGGTTATAATGTCACTCATACACGTATGTGATCCAGAATTGAAGAGTGAAATAAATCCCTACCGTGGACAAGGGGAATATGTGCTCAGGTTGACCAGGTTGACGGGAGGTTGACGGGAGTATTGGGAGTTTGTGACGAGTCCCTCAGTGGCGTCAGTGTGGTTGGAATCATTGACTTGTCCTAAACGTGTAAAGAGAACTAGCTAAATAGAAAACGGATTGGAGTGACTGCTAAAATTATACCTTGCATGTATGTAATGACAGATATTTGTTCTTTGAATGATTTTATTTTTCAAATTAAACAAATAATTTTGAGCAGATAACTTCACGCCCCCCTTGTATCCTCCTCGCGCCTCCCTAGGGGGGCGCGCCCTCTAGTTTGGGAACCACTGGTCTAGATTGACGGCGATCATAAGATACGTACTTGAAAAATGATGAAGGTAACCACTAAAAACCCCTAGAATTCCACATCATGTCTTTAAAATTACCCATCATGCCTTTAAAATCACACCTCATGTCTCTAAAATTACACGTGATTCTAAGCAGTCAGAAGAAGAGCACTGATGTGCTTGAATTTGAAACTTCAGTTGAGCTCAAACTGTTCTTATATTGAAGCAAGTGTCGTAACTGCCACCAATACGGGCTTGATTAACTAAAATACCATCTTAATCGAAACGAAGAGCTACAGGTGGATGATATTCAGACATCCTCAGCACATTTTCAGCTAGTAAGGATCCCTCGTGAGAGACGCTGCACCGACGAGCAGGTTCATGAGACCCCAAGTTTCATGTAAATGGAAAAAATCTAGTGATGAGCAGACTGTCTCCCGAATTAACTCTTTTCTGTCAATATTGTAATCTTCTTCTCACAGAACAAATTTTTCGGCAATCACGTTGTCCAATTCTCAGACTTTTGGATGGAGTCAAAGAAATTAGCCAAATTAAATGTACAGATATTTTAGAAAATTACACCTTAAGCAATAATGATGAAGTTGATCGCATTGAAGTTTTAAATTTTCAAAAGTCAACGGTCTGATTCTCAAATTTAATAAAATATATATTACGATCATTGCACAATTCAGTTTGCCTCTTTCTGAAGAAGGTAGCAGTACAAATGACCATGCATCCGTTGAAATCACTTCCAGTTTTTATTTTTCTTTTCTAACACTGAAGGACCTACCACGGCGCTGTGTCGGTAAAAAATCTGTACTATATTCTCCATGTAAGATAAAATGAAGAACCAACGTAAAACTATACATTTTTATTTATTTCTTTCATATCTACTCATAAACTTGACTTAAATAAAGACTTGAGTGCGGTGAAACTAAACATTGCGTCAACCTAAAGACATATTTCTGTGTGTATGCATGTGTGTGGAGTGTGTTTGCGCGCGTCTGTATGTTAGGTTCCCATGTGTAAATGTATGAATGTATGTACTTGAAAAAGGGTGGGTGATTGAGCCAATGACAATGATTGTTTTTACTGTAGTTGAATTATCAGTAGGATTAAAGTTTTATAGATGTTTGAATGCTTATTTTTTGAACTTTTATGAACTTTCTGTATTTTTGAGGTTTTTATCTTTTTGACCTTTTTGTATTTTTTTCAGCACTGAAGATGGAATTAAAACATTCCGAAACGTTTGCCATAAAAAAGAAATAAATAAAAATGCATATTCTTACGTTGGTTCTTCTCTTTATCTTACGTGTGAGATTCCCTAAGAATCGACCTATTGGAAATATAATATTCTTCATGGCTTCATGTAGAATTAGCATCTAATAAGCTTCTTGCCCCCCAATGTCCCATGATTTCTAAAAATGAAATAGGGTCCTAAATCGTTCCATTGATTGTTTAACAATGGAATTTATCATATACGTTTGAACATCATAAAGTCTATAGAAATTTGTTTTATTGTATTGTGCATGTTTTTCTCTGATAGTACTATTGATGATGTAATTACGAAGCGAAAAGCAACGGCCTGCTATTATTTGGTTTGTCACTGCTCACCATTAGCATTTTTTTCACCATTTTGAGAAGGTTTCGCTGCAACGACATTGAAAAAGAAATCATTGAAATTATATGATATTTCAAAGGGTTCCACAAAATATTAACATCCCATTAAGTGTTCAATATTTCTATTCCCAAAACCACAATAGGTAGGTCAAGCTGCTGCCTGCTTTCTTACACACATGTGTTCTACAGCACGATCTATACTACCAAAATTCTTTTAAGCGCCCAGTGCATGGGTATGTGCATGAGAAATGGAACACTATATCACGTAGAAAATTTTTCCCTTGCATCTGACAAATAAATCTGATACTGAAATTGACCGTGTTTTCATATGTAATATTCATCATCACCTCTAACACAACTAATACACTTTACGCCTAACCATGAATAATTTCGATCGACGAAAATAGTATAAGTTCCACTTTTCGAGCTGTGAGACTGAAATTCCAGAGTCACTAAGGAAATGCTAGTTCTCTGGAATAGTGACATGGTTATTTTCAAATTTACTTGAAAAATTTTAGTATTCTATTTTGTTTCGTTAATTCCTTGGTTCCATTTTATTTATTTTCATTTAGCTTAGTGTTGTGTTCTATTTTTTTAATTTTTTCTGTTTAAGAAACCATGTATCTTAAAGTTACTAATGAGATATATGAAAAAGGTATAAGTTGTGCAAGCTTTAACAGAGAAAGGCGAGTGATCTGTGAAAGGCAAGTGCAGCCTCACCCAGCGCGACTGCATCCCTCAGGGCAAAGAAGGGCCCACCTCAGTCACACTTCTGATGGTGGGCTGATAAGTTCATGAGTGTCTCCTGAGTAGCTGAGAAGCCGCTATTGTCAGTGGCATCAGTCGCAGTGGAGCAAGTATGTTAATGTCACATGTGTATCTGAGTGGTGTGTCACATAAATACATATGTACCGCTATCATGAGTGGCATCAGTTACAGTGGTCCAAGTATGTTAATGTAACATGTGTGCCTGAGTAGTATGGGACATTTCTAACCATCTGAGTTCATTAACGTCAGCCTTGAAATTGAGATTACGGTGTGGAGGTAAACCACACGAAACCAAATCCTCTCAAGTTTTTGATGCCGTTCTTCAGAAAACATGAGTCAATTCATTCGCTGCGAATGAGCCCTGTACGTGTGAGCACATGCAAGTGTTCGTGACACTTGGTCACGCATAAAAAGTCTTCATAAACTACATGTCATGAGAGTGTTCTTCGTGAATAAAGAATTGTTCTATAAGCTCGCTTGACGAGTGAATCAAGGAGATGACAAGTGTTGATTGCAACATTTGCAACGATCAAACTGAAAATTATTCACTAATCAATTCTACTGTTTTAATGTTGAAAAAAGGTACGCTGCACTTAACTGGAAACTCCATCGAATTCATTGCATCTAATTAATAAGTGTCAAATGGACGCGATTATCTACTTTACGTGTCAATAGAAATAGTTAAGAAGTAGTTGTAAGTCCCGAAACCAACATTTACCGCTGACTGTAATCGGATGAATTGAATAAAAATCTTTGAAATTAAATGATATTTTAAAGCGTTCCACGATATACAAACATCACAACAAGTGGTTAATATTTCTATTCTAAAAACAAAAATGTCTGACTCCCTTTATACCCCAAAAAGAAATATGTCTGATTTCCCTTTTCCAAAACCGATAATACGAGTATCTCCCGCTTGAATACGTCGCTGGTAAACTATCCGCAAGTGTATGAAAAAAGGATACGACGACGTACGTAAATTTAAAGTCATCTTTTCAAAATCTAACAGGAAGGTGATTGAATTCTGTGAAAATGAAAGAGAGAAGGCTTTTGTAACATATAAATGAACGATTCAGCTAACATTTAATTACACCATGAACTGTATAGAACGAAACAAAGATTACTGACCTTGCTTGTGAAAATCAATGGTGCAAATAATTTCTCTGTTTGAACCAATTAAGGAAACAAACACGAGATGTGTTACTGAGAATCATTTTAATTCTGGAAACTAGTAAAAAATTTGAAGTGTTAAAGATCGGTAAAATTGTAACCAAGTTCTGATTATGTAGACTGGTATCAGTTACTTCGGAATCTCAGTTGAAAGGTTGATAGCTGAGAGAGGAAACGGTCAAAGTCTCGCGCCCATACGATAACTGCGTAAACATGCACTCATGAGTTCAACGATATAATCTGTACGACCTAAATTCTTTCAAATAATCAATGCACAAATGTGTCCATAAGTAAAGGAACATCACACAGTATCTTATTGAATATTTTCCCTTCCATCAGACAAACAAATTTAACACCGAAATTACATGCGAAAATTGTGTCCAATAAACTTAACTTCCCGTATTAATTTTACGTGAAATTCACCAAGGTTTGAATCAGTCAGGCAACCTAACGCTCTGCAGCAACTACAGACGTGGTAGTGTTTAATTCATTCAAAGGGACAAACAGAGGTGCATTGACTGCAGAGCAAAGCAGGCCTTTATGGCTGCAGAAGCGACCGTGCCCCGTATCCCTCTTACAAACTAGTGCATGAAAGAATTAATTATGTTTCTTCTTATTAACTCAATGAAAAGATATGTTCTCAATCACTACTTCACGTCAACTGCTGCGTTTGACACTCGTGCTTTAGGATTACCTGCTCACTTCAGATACACCAGTGGAGGACGGTCAAGAA
Organism: Platorchestia sp. MABIK; assembly: GCA_014220935.1. Classification (NCBI taxonomy): domain Eukaryota; kingdom Metazoa; phylum Arthropoda; class Malacostraca; order Amphipoda; family Talitridae; genus Platorchestia; species Platorchestia sp. MABIK. The sequence continues at coordinate 103,982 of JACJUY010001439.1, read as the reverse complement.
TGGAGTGTAAACATTTTGTCACAAGCTTTTCATCTTTCTGCTTGATTTGTTGTTATGGTCGTTTTAATACTTCTATACGGTTGAAAGAACAAGGTAATGTTAAGTTAGATTAGGTTAGCGTAGCTTAGGTTTGACCAGGTTAAATTTAGTTGAGTTAGGTTAGTTCTGATTAACATGTACAGGTTAAATTAGGATAATTCGTTTGAATCCCCTCAGGAGGATACAGTTATTACATCTATGGGAATTAGCGTTCCCAGGGGGAATATATGAGATTCCGAGCTGAAAGTTAAATTGGGCCTTCCTTTTGTTAAAATTGAATTTTTTTCTGTTACGAACCGTCTTTTTTTCAGTTCACTGTTGTCCTGAGTTTCAGCGGCTACTACTTTCTTTTTCAACTTTAATCTTGTTTCACGAACTTCTTTCTCAATTCACTGTTTCTATATATCTTATGCATAGATTCCGCATTCCCTTAACTCCATACCTAAATGGTGCCTTCCTCCTTCCTCTCTTTGTAACGTCTTTGTTGCGGTTAGGGAGGCTGAAACTAACATCAAATTTATTACGTTTGAATTTTTGGTTGCGTAATGATTTTCGTATAAATGATAATAAGATGAATGCCGGAGTTCAAGTGAAATTTGTAATTAAGGCTAGCATTATGTCTAAGTGGGGAAGATATAACATGGAAATGTCAAGTAGAATGATGTGGCGTCGGTTACACCAATTTAATCAAACGTATATAAATAAAAAGATTGGAAATTTTGCCACCATGCCAAAGCCAAAAAGCTTTTAGTCATTATCCGATCCGATCTTTCCCTGCACAGTGTTATTCATGTGTTATTGTTATTTGTTTTTTTATTTATGTTACAATCTTGACTGACGATCATCACTTTAATTGCTATATTTCCCCCGATGTATGCAAAGCTTGTTCTGAAATCTGACGATTCGGTGAACGCGGAGTCTTTTAAATATGTATCTTTCTCCCACGACAACAATATTAAAAGAGTAAGTTTCTAATTTCCCCATATTCTATACGTACACTTTACAAATATGCATCAACTTCTATTGTCGCTCATCCTTAAACTTTTGAAAATTGTCTTTCATTATCAAACTAAAAAATTGGTCCTTCGTAACATGTCATTAAATCATGAATGAATAAATTCGTTATGAATAAAGTGCTGTAACGTAGAAACAATGATTATAGTGTTATGAGATAAATCAAGCGGCATTGATGGCCAAAGTATTCAAAATTTAATTACATCTAAAAATTCCGCAGAAAGAAACATAAGCAAAGCTCTGCTATCAGCAGTAATGTCATGTCTGAAAATGGTTTGTCTATATACATATGCTTACACATTGGATAACAAGTAATTTCTTGTCATCGATTTTACTCACTTATATTGAAGAATTGAGTTCTTTTATCCACCACTTTCAATCCCAAATGAATCACGATGAAATTAACTAGGTTGAACAGAATTATACACTTAAAAATTGAGTTGATGAAAGGATGCCCTAGAAGTCTCTGAACTTATTTGGACCATTGTAAATAAATTGCTGTATCACCAGTGGTAAATAAATTACTTAAATTGATAAAATTGTTTAAATTGTTTAACATGTTCTACACAAGGCATACATACTACACGCTCGGATTGAACAACTAGCTGTAACCATCCAATTGATTAAATTCCAAGTTTTCAGCAGTGAGTTTAGACGGCCATCACTGTTATCAGCAACATGAGCGTTAACGCTGAGAAGGAAGACAAAGCGGCTCGGCGCAGACAGTACTTCGCTTCGTTTGCTGGTTCGTCATTCGTCAGTTATTTAGAATTACTTTTTCTCATTGACAGATCTTGGCGGTCATTGTTACAATTACTGAAAGTGAGTGACAGATTTTGACGGTCATATCATTTTATTGGTATTTAGCGTCTGTTACTTGCCGTTAGCCAGTCATTGCCAGATATTACAATTTTTGTCAGTTATGCCGATAATGTTAGATATTGCAATTATTGTCAACTATTACCAGTTGTCAGTTATTATCACTCATTGCTTGTTAGAGTCAGCAATTGTCAGTTTCTACCATTCACTCCCAGTCACTCAGTGGCTCGTAATGCATGAAATTTTCGATATCAATGGTATTTTATACCTGAAATGTTCAATGGCTAATGTGCGAGACTCTTGAAGCTTTATTATGCATTATATGCGTGGGATGTTCGACACCAGGCGATGAGTTTTATTTGAAACACTTCTCCTTCAATGCTTATTAGACTCTAAATACATAACCTCTGACGCCTGGACTATGCATCAAACTGCCCACACAGTAGCCCTAAGCGCCTTCAACTTCGGGGTCGTGGTGGGCTTCAGCTCGCCAACTGCCTTCCAAATGCGGGCCCAGCTCAACGCCTCGTCACACGCCCAGACTACGTCTTGCCCACTACAGGAAATAGACAACCTAACGTCCTCGCAAATATCTCTATTTATTGCCGTTTTTTCCTTGGGGGGCATGGTGGACCGCTGGCTGGGGGGCGCTGGCTGGGGGGCGCCTCATGGACCGGCTGGGGAGGAAGCCTGCTCTCATTGTCTCCTACGTGTGTGCCATGTTGGGGTGGACGCTCATCAGTGAGTACCTCCTGGGGTGACATTTGAGTGCCATTGATTTGTGGTCACAAACACGGGCACGATGTTGAACAAATTTTGACAGCGGTCACAATTGTGAGCCGGCATTTGAGCAAATTTCGTGTCCCGGAAAATAGGTCGATTTCAAGGAAATCTCACTTGCTAGGATAAAAGGAAAGCGAACCTAGTAAAAAATTTTATGGTAAAAAATGAACGTTACGGATTCTGAAAAAAAATTTCTGCAGAGTTCATAAAAACCATAAATCTGGGTGTTAAGAATTTAAACTTTTACTTCTATATCTGTAGAAGCGAAAAATAAAATATTGGCCAAGAAAAATAATTAAAGACTCCAAACTGAAAATGTTACTCAACAATGAAAAGTTTCACTGCAGAGTTGTATTCATTCAATGCCCCCATAATTTTAAAAATATCTACGGCTTCTAAAATGCACATAAAGTGGCATTTCTATATTTTGTAATCTTTATAATCCATGTATATTAAAATAACTATCCGTCAACAAACGAACTCGACTTGATGGGGAAACTCTCCATTGTTAAATTTTTTTTACTATTGTCGTGTTCTTAGCTATGTTTTTTTTCGGTCCTTTCGGCAATAGAAGAGGGCCTAATTTATGTGTTATTATTGATTATTCGATTACTATAAGCAATTCGACAACTGATTATTCTTTCTGTATAAACTTGATCACTATGTTGCTAGGCCGTCGATAGGGAATATTCAAGGAACTCGATGTAATAGCAAAAAGTAAATATTAACTAGTGAAAAGTGAGACTGAAATTTGTCATAACTGCTGCAGTTTGCTGCGAAAAGATATCCTATTATAAGACTTCCGGTATTATGAAATTTCACTCCAGCAGATAGTTGGCTTGAGTTTCGTACGTTGTGCGTTTCGTACGTTGATCAATGCTCGACCTCCCATCCATTAATTCTAAAGGCTACTTAAACATTCAGTGCTGCATGTAGCAACGTCAGTCTGCGTCACTCCTCACATTCTGTAGGTTATTATGTGGTGAATTGGATGATTGTCGTTGCTGAGCTACTAGGCGATGTTTTGGGTGCGCTTGCACTATGTTTCTGAACTCGCCAAACTCCCATTTCAATGTCTTCTATTATGAAAGCATTCTACAGTTACTTAAAATGTTGATTTCACTCAAAACAATTTTTCTAATTATTAATTACAATATAGTAAGATTCATTACACATCAATTAATGTTAGATAACACTAGCCAACGAATTTTAAAAGTTGTGTCCTTTTCAAAATGATATTAGTTAATTCTTCAGTATTTTCATTCAATGATTCCAAATATCACGTTGAAAAATGTGTATTGGCTACAGGTTTAAAGATACGAGGCGTGCAATATTTGATTAATTAATTTTAATATACAGTATTTGTCATTATGTCTTAAACTCTAATCCATATTCACTCTCTGCCTTTTTGCTTGACGCTTATAATAGGTTGAAGAGTCGTCTCTTGTCAGTGTCCAGCAATAGTCTGCAAGCATTGTTGTGTTCCATTTACCCTGGTACCTCTTTTCCATGCTTGCTCAATTAAAATTCATTTTAAGTTTATGAAGTATTTTAAATTAAAATCACCTACCTATCGCCCTCCAAATGTAAACTTGTACAGCACAAACACCTTCTGTGACTGATGAAACAATACTGAGGGCAGAGAGACTGAGCGTAGACTGAGTAATTTACACGTCCGCCAGCCTGTAGGAACGTGTTGAGACATGTAGGCGTATCACGAAAAGTATAGCTACCAAACAATTTTAACCATGATATTTATTACCAGCAACCTAAAATTATATGGAAAATGCTACTTTGGTCTCCGAAGCATTTTGGTCGTTGACCAGTGTAATTAATAATTAACTTAAATACATGCATGTTGATATACATAGAGCATTGAAGTAATACAGTCGATAAGTCTGTACTCGTGGGCTCGATCGTCATTTTATGTTTTCTGGTTAAGAAATTGAACAAAAGAGCACAATAAAATACGAATGATTTTCGGCTAGTAATCCATTCGAATCTAAGGAAAGGTGAAAAAATTTGTTATGAAATCTCTCAAATAACAATACACACGCATGTCTATGAATAAATTTGTCTATGAATCAAATATACTATTTGTGATACAAACTGTATTTGAAAGCACGGTCACTGATTTTTACGACGCTCACCTATAAAAGTCAATCAAATAATTCCTCACACACACACTCCTGAAGAACAGTTTCCCATCCCAGGCTTGGGCCGAAGCTACGCTGTGCTGCTCATAGGGAGAACATTGACTGGTGTCTTCGGGGGCATTTCCGGCGGTGTTGCTAATGCCTACGTTGGGGAAATTTCCTCCAAGGATCGGCGCGGCATATTAGGTGAGCATTTGTTGGTGTACTTGCAGGGTGAGTTGATAGGAAAGAACTTGATCAAGATCAACCTTATGAAAGCTAAAATCCCAACCGATGTTGTTAAGCAGGTTGAACCAGAAGAACAGAAGAGATTCTTAACGCAAGACCAACTGAGCCGTCCATTACTGTTAGCTTATATAAAGAATGTACTCTTCGAATCATGGGAAAATCGAATCTTGTTCTATTATTTTCATCTTAGGACTAATCTTCAATGTCACGTAAAATAAGTTTTACCAATTTGTTCCATTTGAAAATGAAACTACATTATCAAACAAATGAAAATGACAATAAAAAGTGGCTTTGAAGTATTTCTAACTGTTTGAATATTTCCTGCCTTATTTTGTAAATGTAGACTTAACAATGCCGTGCGCTTTCATTATTGAATCTACAGCCTCACCATTTTCACATCTTTCAATAAGCTATGATTTCCGAATTTCACCTCAACACTCAACTGAAGCTATGAAAATCCTATAGTAGAAAAATTGCAGATTTCGTTTCTTAACTTAGTGAAATCATACCGACCTACGCCTCAAAAACTTTGTATACCTCCAATTCTCTGCAAGGATTTTATTTTTCCAGGTAGTTTCTACGAGTTGAAGCTCACAACTGGCATCTTACTGACTCTTATTGCCGGAGCTCTGATGCCGTGGCAGAGGCTGGCCATCGTCGCGGCGGCGCTCGCCCTCGTTTCTCCGACGCTCCTGGTTCTCGTCAGAGAGTCTCCTCATTTCCTTCTCATGAAGGGTAAAGAAGAAGAAGCTCGAAATGCTCTGCTCTACTTCAAAGGTGAATTTAAGAAACGATACTGTTAGTGAGTCCAATACGAGTTCAAATACATATAAGTTTAATGTTTCTTTACAGAAATAGAAACGCTAAAAGAAACAATGAGCTATTATGAGCTTTCACTAAAAAGTAGCTTCCATGTGTCTTGAAATTTCCCAGCAAGAGATCGTTGTAAATCGAATACTTCGAGTATTTAATAACTTATTCTCTAAAATGTACTATGTTTCTAGTGAGAGATTTTTGAGAGTTGTACCCAAACAATTCAATTGTAAATGTGGCCTAGGTAGCGTTACGCCTTGTAGCACTGTCATGCAGTTAACGCACGCTGAACTTTCTGGTAATCTCATGACCTTCTTCGTGTCATTTATTTACTTAATTGAAGCAACACCACAATCAACGCTTTTGTTTTCCAGAAACATTTCCTATTATAATTCTAGAATTATTATTCTACATACATAGCATACACCGATAACGACAGTTGTTGGGTTTAAAGTTGGCTATTTTGAATGCGGAACGTAGTGTCGACTAGTTCTACTGGAAATGAAACTCTTTCTCACTGCGCAGTACAAACATGCGAAACTTTCAAGACGCAATAGTTAGAAGTGAGAAGAAAAAAATAAGGCAAGTGTCCTTGTATCGTCACTTTGCAATGAATCACAATGAATTGTCAAATATAGCATCGAAAAGCTGTTACACCGTGATACATTTTTGAACGATAATGTGAATTAGAAGGAAATTTGAAAAGTTTTCTTTCCTTCCTCCTAGCATCGAATGAAAATTAAGGTACGATTGGTTTAGTTTCCTTATTAACCTAATCATTATTTTAATTTTATTTTCTTTCAATTTTTTCAACTTTTTCTTAATCATACCATAATTTTACCCCAATCGTATCAGTGAATAAGGAGGTGCTTCAAGCTCTATACCAATATTTTACTACACTGGAGTAAGCAAATCATCACGCAGGTGCTGGCTACGATGTGGACCAGGAAATTGCAAACATTAAGGCATCGCAACAAGAAGCTAAAGAAAAGAGCTTCACTTTGCGTGACCTGAAGAAGGCTCACATCTACAAGCCCTTGATCATAACGGGAGTGACGGGGATCATGTTCCATGGCTCGGGCATTGGTATGGTGACAGCCAACCTCGCTACCATAGCACAGGTAACTGTCATCTCGCTCGTCAAGGAGATCATTTTTCGTGCGAATATATACTATCAATAAAATGTTTATACTTGATGTCACTGAGGAAATTCGGATCCACAAGAAGCTATACTCAAATGTGTCCATCGTTATAACTTTACGATATAATCTACTGATTAATCGCTTAGTGGTAAATAAATTGTTGCAATTGTTTAACATCATCTAAAGCAGTGGTTCTTAACCTTTTTGCTCCCACGCCCCCTTTAAGGATATTTTTTTCCTTCGAGCCGCCCTTAATGTTTTAAAGTAAATGTAGCGCTTAGGTTTAACGCAGAACCAAAAAATGAGGATTTTCCATTGAATCGATTGATTCTATTCCATTTAGTATGAACCAATTACATCATTAACATGTTAGATACTGTGCCGTTGCTATTAGATGTAAAAAAAAGAATTAGTGGGACTTTTGGCACCGTTCTTTTGACAGTAGATTTTTCATGCGCGGCTGATTCTGAGGCACTGTTCTGGTGTGACCAATCAAAGGCTATAATTCTTCAAACTACTATGAGCTGATGCATAAAGGTCATTTCACAATGCAGTAGCCAACGAGACATGTACACGTTCACAACACACTGTGGTAAGGCGGCGTCACACGATGACCAATCTTTAGTGCTACGTTACCAAATTGATCGGGTCCTCTGAAGAATTATGAAGAGAGCTGTCACACGCTTCAAGATTTTGGGCTTAAATTTTAACTTTATGACAGAAGCCTGGCTAGTCTATGGAATTTCTATTCGAAATTAGTAACGAAACTTCCCCCTTAAGAAAATCAATTGAATAGAAATCCCTCTTGAGAGTATACAACTTTTGTCCTCTCAGTAAAATTCTTTTTAAAAATACAATTCTTCCTTCACAAGACCTGTACATGACACTAGAGATAGATTATTTTGCGGTCGACTAGACACTTGGCATTGAAAACCTTTATATATTAGGGATTAGATTAAAGAAAAAATACTTTAATAAATTTTCACCTTTTAAAAAATGGTATTGGATTAAAGGTTGGAGAAGTTGAGTTTTGCTCTATTTAAAAATAATTTATTGAGCTATACATATGTATGTGCACTAGAATTCAATGATGAATTACCGAATCTTCACACAGTGTTGCTGCTCATCGAATCATTAATTCTTTGCAAGCTGTGCATTATAGCTCATAAAAATTTATCATTAAAGTACACAAATAATTCCTTTTTCTACTGCATGTATTGTCAGACCATTTAAATCACAATTATCAATCCCACTCTGACTATGCCATTTCCAAAACTGTTCTCTGTAATCAAAATCGACTGGGCTAATTATCAGCGACCCCAGACGAGAGCACTGGAAAAAATACGCTCAACTAAAAATGCTGCATTAATAACACAAATTAAGCACTTAATACCTGTTTGTCTCGTCAGGAAAAACTCCCTGAATGCAATTAAATAAGTACGCACCAACCCAGTTCTCCGCCATTTTGGTTCCCAAATGGTGACGACACCCGTATCGAAAATGCACCGTAGCTCATGGCTGAAATCTGATGGTTTCGTAACGCGAGACAGACCGAATTTTACAGCTATGTAGACTACTATGACGAAACGTTTCCATTTGGTCTCCGTGTGACGGTAGCCTTAAAATAAGAGCTCACAACAAAGAATATTGTAAATATGTCCTCGAACTTATTCAACAGTGAAAGTACACTCTTTTGTCGGAAATATTACTGGGAAAAATCAGGATTTACTGCAGAGGCTCTTGCACCCCCCCCTGGAATCCGCTCACGCCCCCAGGTTGAGAACCACTAATCTAAAGACACTCCAATTCCTTGTTAGTTCACACATTCACTCAGACACATTTGCTGACGATGTCCTATATGATTTAAAGCTCCTACTTAGAGATTTCTTTTAATGTCCTTTTCAGATTTTCTCTTTTTCAGTACATATCTTTTTGAAATTTCTTGAATTAATCCTCAAGATCAAATGTCGAATTATTCACATATCAAGTTATTTTCATTGATGCAAAAATGAGCTCTAAAGCTGTGCACTTAGAAAAATGACTCGTTGTAGATGCAATTAATCAATCATTTTTTTCTGGAGAATTTCATTTGATATAGATCGTTGATTTGGTTAATGATTTCCCGCATTATGTAAATTACTTAATTACTACGTTCTTACTTCTACTTACTTAGTATTTCAGACTCATATACTTCCTGAACTTTCATGCCTTCACAGAGTGCTAAGGTAGACTTGTCAGAAAACATCTACAGCACCATCATTATCGGCATCGAATTGCTGGCTGCAATTGCGTCCATTTTCCTAATTGAAAAAATTGGACGTAAGACCCTGCTCGTGTTCTCCGGCGCCGCCATGGCCGTCAGTTACGGTGAGACTTTCAAGACCTGCTCCTGGTAAACGATTATAAAGTTACTTCTGTCACTTTTATACGCTTTGTTCATGAACACTTCAGCAATTATGACCTGTAGTAATTTCCATTTATTTATGCTATGACCTTACCTAGCTCATGTTACAACCCTTTGTACTATACTGTTTAAAAATTCTAAGTAATAAAATGCTCATTATAAAGTTATACTCAAGAATGGAAAATATTGAATCGAGAGCAATCATTTCAAGGTTTTTACAATAAAGAGTGGGAATTCTTGATAACCATAAAGGTCACGAATGACAAACTGAACTCATCCACTCAAAGCACACGATTTATCAGTCACGGTGAAGCGTTCAAAATTTCACGTGCGTGCTGATGTAGTTGTTTTTAAAGACATTAACATTGAAGATACTGTAATTAAGCAATACTTGATTTTTCGGAAATTTCGGCAAACATTGCTGAGAATCCTATTTGCCAAATACATAGAAATGACCCCCAGCACCAGTTGTCGTTATTGTACTCACTACGATGCTCGATGAAGAATTAAATGGTAGTTTTATTTATTTCATTCAGTTTATTTTAATTTTTTCGACACTAATCGTTGAAGTGTGCTGGCTAAACAACCGAATTGCTTCAATGTCAGATGCAAGACTTAGCGTTAGCTAAATTATTTTTTTCATGATAGGTTTAGGACTGTGGCAAAGGAGATTGGAAACACGGGATTGCTGTGCCCTGCGGCTCTACTGTGCACTTTGAACTAAAGCATCTCTCCTGGACTGAGAGAATGGGGGCAGAGAGAAGGAGAAAATGGGGCGGAGAGAGAATGAAGTGATAGAGAAAATGGAGTGAAGTGATTGAATGGAGTGAAAGAGAAAATTGTTGGAGTGAACGAATAGTGTTAAGAGGTGAAATGGACTAAGCGAGTAGGTTTTTCGCTACAAAATGATGTATTTACTTAAGAGCATGATATGGAAAAGGCATAATCTCTGTCATTTTCTTTGCACTAAAACTGTGGAAAATTTCACTAAATTTGCCTATGCTGAGTTCACTGTGTCTTATATTTAGATAATAGTTAATTTGCTCAATTACGTGTTCGAAAGTATTGCACAATTCAAGCTCATCTATTTTTTAATCATCTGTATTTTGTCAATATGACCCCAAGCGCACATATCGTACAGGGAAAATTTCTCAGTTTCTGCCCGGCTCAGGTGTTCTGGGGCTATATTTTTACATGCTGGAGAAGCACGAAGTTTGGACGAAGCAGCACATGTCGTGGCTCCCATTGACCGCTCTGGCAACTTATATGATTGCCTTCGGCGTCGGCTACGGACCAATCGTTTGGATACTAATTGGTATGTATAATTATTTCCTGTTAGTATTGATCATTTTTAGCTCTGATTTTTGGTATCCAGGTTACTTGTTGGTACTTTTCTGACCATTCTGCCATAAAAAAAAACTCTGAGCGTCTCGTCTCGAGGATATCGAGAAACTCTCAGTTTACATTTAATCATTATTTGAACACTTTTTTAAAACAAAATCTCTCCTCAGCTATTCCGAATGATAATGTTACAGCTGTCTGACTCCTATGCGTGTTAGGAGAATCCTGTGACTAAAGCGAAGCTCAAACCCTTAATAGACTGTGGTGTTTGCTCCTGCGAGAGGGCGCTACGAAGGTATGCGGCGGCGCCGGCTGTCGAGAGACGGTCGGTGCGCCGGCTGTGGGCAGTCATTGTAATGATCGTCCACCGCTGTCATCCATTGTAACGATTCGCGTGTTAGATAATTCGCTGGTGCTTGATCTTTTCGTATCGTTTAATCGTCGTGACATTTCTATTCGCCACATTAATATATTTTCTAATATTTATTAATCATGATAAAATATAATTTGAGCTGCCACCACCCATAAAGGGAATATTTACGTTAAGTATATATTACATTTAAATTTCATCATGACTTAATTCAAAGGACATTGGTTAGCGTGTTTAGCCGTTTTTCAAGGCTTTAACATTCATTTCTTTCAAACGATCGTCTTCTTTCCTCTCCTTACTTATCTCACCACAAAAGGGTAAATAAAAGACATCTTTATATGAAAAGGGAAAAGACGTACATGAATGTTATCAACTCCATGATAGAATGCGCATCCTACATACTTAGAAGTTTGAATCAAGAGCATCTAGATGGGCATGGAATGAGGGGAATACTCATCTGGTTTGTGGTTGACTGTTGACAGACTGATCTCTCGCACCCTGTCCACCGTCTCAGCGTCATGGCTGACAGTTGACGGTTGACGTGTGAAGACACGATCACTTTTAATTAATGAGGGCGCGAATGTGTTGATTGATACTTAAGTGGGCGAAGTTGGATTCGTGATTTATCTTCAATCGCAAGAGGTATACCCTCGGTTCTGACTGGACCGAGGTAGTTTAACGTTCACCCTTGTTTCTCGGTTGGTCGCCCGTGCTCTACTGCCGCGTCCCTCGAAAGCAGCCGCCTCGATCGGCGCTTCTTCCTGAGATGCTAATTAGTATTTTTGATTTTGACGCTCTAGGACATAAACAGGAGTTATTTCCTAAAACAATTCAAATACATGGATAATTAATTAAATTAATATAGTTATTCTAAAATCCCCATTAAGAAAATATAACAATAAGAAAATACAACATGTAATCGTACGTCGATGTTCCTCGCATTTCTGTTGGCTTCTTCGCGTCGTATCGATGTCCCAACTGGTAGATCCTTCTAGAAGGTATGTGATGATATTCTCGCAAACTCAGACTTATGTGGCTCTTTTAGAACTTTTATGGAATAAAATGCTGGCCAGTCACCTCCGCCAGTTCTTAGCGTTGTTTCCTTTTTTTTTATCGTAGATCATTGACAGTTATACTGAGGAGTATATCAGCAGCGTCAGTCTGTGAGCGGCCGCACTCGTGTGAGGTTCATGTGGTTGTGCGATCGGTACACTGTCCTTGGTGTTTATTAGCAGTTGGAGTGCGTCAGAGCGAATCTGTGTGGCTGTGTAACGGCAGGAGCTTAGTGCGGCAAGTGTTCCGAGGGTTGGGCTTGTGTGAGGCGAGGTAGCGGTGGTTTAGAGGGATCGGAGGAGACCACGGGCGGCTGGGCCGCGAAGGCGCTTGACAGCACGGTACAGCTAAGCTGTACCGTGATAAGCGCGTGGGCTTACCGTTGACGGTTAGCGCGTGGGCGAGGTAGCTGGGAAACGTTCTCGCACACAGAATTATATAATTTGTTTGTACGCCACATAGACAGAGAAGAGAAAATTAGGAAGAGAAAATTTTTGACCAACTGAAATGAAACTTGTTGGCATGGTATCCGGTTAAAATGCATAGAAGCAGAATGTGCCAGAAAATCAAGATAATTAACCAGTTAAGGAAATAAACGCATTTCTGAATTTTTAATGGTGAAAAAAGTATTCGTACAATTAAAAATTAATGCAGATTCCCAATTCAATACCCTGTAGAATACTCCTTATTCGCTTCCACAGCGATCAATCGACGTCTTTATCTTCCAATTGATAATTAGTGTTTTTCTTTGTGAGTGTTTTCTTTTTATTCTATGCATATCCTTATAGATCTTGGTCGGATTTCGGATTTTGATAGGATATTAATAAGATATAGGATTTATTGTTTCGTTTGAAGATCAAACAAATCATTCTCTCTATTTTCTTTATCAATACACAATCATATATTTCAATCTTTCAGTTTTTTCTTCATGATGAGATTATGTGGATTTTTATTGCAAAATATCCCTGCAGGGGAGATGTTCCCGCCCGAGGTGCGTAACACAGCAGCAGGACTCACAGTCACTCTCATGAGTCTAACGTCCTTTGTCACCATCTACTCTTATTACTTCCTCAACGTGAGTACCATCATCACTGTCTGCTCAGATGATCTCAACTTGAGTCCCAACACCACAGTGTGCGCATATGACCTCCTCAACGGAAGTACCTTTTGCCCTCAATGTTAATCTCTTGCTGTTATATTCATAGTTTAATGTTGTTTACCAAACTGCTCCTGGTCTCATGGGACAGATTATAATGCATCCATATACTGTTGAATCTTTTTAATCTTGATCAGAGATTAAACGACGTGTTTATCCCTTGTATCCCAAAACTTTAGGAGCAGCGAATCTTATTATTTGCAGATTGAGAAGTGAACCAGTTAAGCCAGCAGCAAAAAGTTGTCACGAGACGTTAGGTCCTTCGTTAATTTGCATTAAAGACGGAATCTAAAGCTCGGGGCCAGGATTGACATTTCTTCGGGCAAGGAAATAACGATGCAACCAAAATAAATGGAAGAACATACAGAAAATCCGTCTATGCGTAACAAATTACTATTACGTAAAATTATTACTGTACTCAATGAGTTTGACGACCAAGACTTACTCATGTGCCATTCTTCTTGCGATTTTCAATTCGCTCTCTTCGAATACGACTTCCGTATTCCTGATCAACTGGGCACACATACACATCATTCTTTGCCAATTGTATTCTAGAAATGACATCCTAATGATATTGTAGGATATTGACATTGACACACAATGCGCCGAAAGCTAACCAATTGTGTGGATATCAGTAAGAGTTTTGCTTTTCGCAAAGCCCAACAGTAAAAGAGCCAAAAATTGCTTTGATAAGAATTATATTTCTTTAAAAACATTTCAATAATAAAAAGAACATTTCGACAAATTTGAAGGTCTTTCTCAACTTTCTGGAAAAATGCTAAAATAAAGTTATAACATAGTCAAATACATTCATCTGTGGAATTTGTCAATAAAAAGCGACAGAGAGAGAGACTACACTAATTGCAGAGGGAAGGCTGATTGTTTTTTGCTCTAATTATAAGAAAGGTCTATCTTTTAAAATGAACAGGGATTCTAGAATGCGAAGGTTTGTTGCACCGGATGTAGACGAAATTACTTTGAAATCATCCAGCCGAACTGGGAGGTCACAACTCTCTGCATGAGAGCGGACAGCAGATTGGGAAGGGGAAGTGAGTAATTGTTTGGTTCGAAAACTCCTACCGGCATGCTTAGCCACACAAATATCCAGGGCTCGAATCCACGTTTTCTAACGCTCACCGTGCGCAACAATATTTATAAATGACGAAGGAGAGCATGCCTTTAGGTAGTTTGGACTTGTAATTAAAATGGGACCCAGTTCAATACACATAAACCAATATTATTTTAAAGTCCACGTGTAGAAAATACTCAGACAGCAGCAAGTAAAGATCCTTTTTGAGCTTCTCAAACTGCTTGGCAAAGAACGGAAATGAAAAATAAAATTGTTTCTTACGAATAGTAGGTAATGGTACGCAGGAATAAAATTTACGATTTCAAAAATTCTTGAAACATGAAGTTACCAGTCCTGAAGGAAAACCATTTTGACCAAAAAATAATTTAAAAAATTCGAATTCGCCATGATTGACATGAAATGAAGAGCAGCCACTTTGGGTCCTTGAGAGTAAGGATTTGACACTATTTATTTTAAGCGTTAATGGGCAAAAACTAAAGAAACTTATGCCTAGGTCAGTGAGCGTTTGCTTGCGAAAAACAGAACTTTGAAAATGGCTATCTTTGCGGGTAATTTTACTATTAAAAAATGAGAGAGAATTATGTTGCTCCGTTTCCATAGTAAACTTGAGTGTTGAGAGTTCAGATATGCCAAAAATGAATTACAATGCATGGGACTTTTAAACAGTAAGAAAGTATCGTCTATGTATCGTTTGTGAAACACCGGCTTAAAATCTAGAGGACAAGAGTCAAGCCATCGTTGTTCGTGATATCACATAAAAATGTTAGCTATAGTGGGCCCTAGTGGCAGACCCATACCCAGTCCATCAAGTTGTTGATAAAATTGGTCACCAAACATAAAAAATGAATTAAGAACAGAGAGCTGAAGGAGGGTTTTGAACAGAGGTTTGGCGAGGCCATGACTAAATCAACACTAACAAACAAATAGTTTAGGCAAATGTCAACTGTTTCATATCACGGAATATTAGTAAACAGGCTCTCGACATCAAAAGAAACCAAAAAGAGTTCGTTAGCATAAGTGAAGGAAGTCACTTCGTCAACAAAAGATTTTGAATTAGGCTCAGTATACACGTTACAAGTGAATGGTGATAAAATAGAGACTAAAAATTTAGCAAGGTTGAAGCTGGGGGCTTGGTAAGCTGCGAAGGTAAGACGAAATCGATAATCAATGTTAAAATTAAGTTTATGAATTTTTCGTAAGCTGTATAAAACCAGCCGTATACCAGATCCTGAGACAAATAGAGTTTTGTAAAATTCATCAGTGACCATGGCCGATTTCTTTGGTTTGCAAAGAAAATTATTAATTTAATCTTCGACTTTAAGAGTGAAGTTTAGGATTGGTTCCGTTATGACCTTGAACTTTGTATTATCAGGGATTAGATTGTGCATACTAAGTCAATATTTTTCTCTGTCTACCAGCACCACACCTCTTCCCTTGTCTGGCTGAGAGGCAATAATGCTCTTATCAGCTGAGAGTTTCTTTAAATGATCTATGTTAGTTTTGCTGAAGATGCTCGAAAAATATTTTGTATGGTTTAATTAAAAGAGTAATAGTACCTATATGCAAGGCTCTTTAGTTCGAATCTCATTTTAAGGAACTGGTCACGATCAATAGACTGGAGATTAAAAGAAATTTTTTCGAGATTTAATAAATATTTGCAAAACTCTAATTTATAAACAGGCAAACAGAAATCCAGACCGAATGCTGGCAGGTAATTGACACGAGAACAAAGATGCACTGAACTGAGATTGAACACTACTTTAGACGGACCACATGGCTGGAAACTGTTGAAGATGCGCAGGTTTTTCAGTTTTTTCTCGTGGTTCGACTTTGTAGAAGCGCGGAAAGTCATAATTCTCCTCATGAGATGCTCAGTGAATAGAAAAGCGGTCAGAGGAGAGAAATCCTTCCTCAGCTTATCCTGGAGACTCTTCGACTCGACCGTCAATTTCTTTAAAGATCTCTTCCTGCACGCTATTTCATAAACAAGCAGCTTCGATTGCCAGAACTTGTAAAAATTTGATGACATCAATGACTTCTTATAAAGATTAAACCGAAGAAACTTTGGAATTATTTCAAATATTTTACATGTGTTAAGAAACTCAATCTCCAGTTCCACCTTGGCATGTTCGGTAGAAAGCTTTCCAATTAAAGCAAGTTGCTTTGCTCATTTATCCATATCAGTTGTGGACACAGCAATCACTACCTACAACTTACCTTCTTGCAAATTTCTTTAATAATTGATCGGTCAATTTCCCCAACTCTCAAGATTAAACATTAACAATGAACATCAGCAGTACAACTACACATACTACAATGTGCATTTACTCAACGATATACACGCAAGCCAGGCATTTTACACATCACTCTCTCATTACCGTGTCTCGTTAACAGCACTCCACATCACGACACTTTCACTGTTCTCCGCCATAGACATCAGCTCATTATTCAGGACAGTTTTCTCCAGGGGTGTTATTCCATAACACGAGCTTTGGTTGACGCCCTACTGATCACGATGATAATTTCCGACTGGCCCTTGAGTTTACCTACCCACCATCTGCAATTTAAAATTGATCTACTTTTATTTTACCGCAAAATTCATTAGTGCCTAGATTCCCCGGTATTTCAACATCACAATAATTTTTAACAAACAAATTTGTAAGCAATTTCATAGTGATATGAGTTTCTTCTGACGATTCACCCCTCCCAGTGGAGTGCATTTCTAAATTTGGAATTGGCTTCTTTGGATTGTCATAAGACTAGGTTATCCTTTGTCAATATTCCTGAAATGAAGAACAACTCATTTACTTCCCATAAACTCATAGATTTTTTTGTGAATATTTTCCACAGATGTAAGGTACAACACACCTACTTATATGTATTTTCAAGATGCTCTTTCAGTACAGCACGTTTACTGATCACGCATTTGTACTTGACCGCGACACGCACGCCGGAGTTGGAAGCTAAGCTGAGTTTCCCAAATCACAAGATGTTCCTTGTGGGTGTGAACTTTTCCGCTACACGATAAAAGAACCAATCATTTAACAATTGTTTTGTAGGTATTCAATCAATCTCGCCTTAACATGAATATATGACTGTTCCCATTGGTAAGTCATGGGGGTTGCTTTCTCCTCCCCTAAGATTTCAAATTTGAGACCCGTCTCTGAAAAGCCGTTACCTTCCAACTTTTTTGTATATTTCTTTTAACAATTTATGTTCCGAGTTCCGAAGTTCCCTTACCGGGAGCTTAACGAGCGTCTCGAACAACACGCTTCTCCATGGGTATATATTACACTTGAGCACTTGTAGGGCCGAGTTCTAATCTCTAGAATGTGTCCTTCCGGCCTGAGAGGGTATGGCTGATCACCCGTCAGCGCTAATACACGGCTAAACACATCACAAGCACATTCCTACATAACACAAACGGTTGACTCAAAGCACATACCTGACACATTACACGAACACGCCTAACCCACATTATACGTTAGTGCCTCCTTAAACATCGATACAAACGATAATTACACATTACACAAACTGATAATGCGAAAACAATTTTCTTGTGAGTTACCGAAAACGCCACAACCCTCTCAGCGCTAAAACACGCACGGCTTGTAAACGTACCACACGCACCTTCACACACGACGGAAACGGCCGACACCAAGCACATGCCTGACACAGACATTCTTATGAGTCCTGTTACACAACAAAAATTACGCAAAAAAACTATACACGAACATAAAATAAAGAATCATTGCAAACATTTTCTTTTATCAAATTACTTGTCACTACTCGTTACAAAGTGTACTTCTGTGTTCTATGTTTTTCGTCAATTTTCAGAGCAAGTCGGAAAAGTTATTTAATATTTGCGTATTTATGACCCAAAACCAGTCAATTGTAGCGATATAGGCTCCGTCTCATTCGCTTCTTCTCGAATATTTTAGGTACTTTGAGTGCCCTTTTTTCTCGAAACATTTTCGCCATCTCTCATTTTCCTCTTTACTTTCCGATTGGACACAGGATTGTCTTAAAGAATGCAAACGCTTATTGTGATTCGATCATAGATATTTTGAGATCCGTGAAAGAGCATCTTGAATGCACAGTCTCGAAAAAAAAAAGAAATCGCACGGAGTCTGGCTGGGGGTCTTAGTTGACCTGCCTAGGGACCCCGTCCTTAAAGTTTTGACCTGTCTAGAGGCCCCGATCTTAAGGTTGGGAATTTAAAACATTGAGTGGTTTGTATGAATTTTTAAGAATTTTAGTTACGTCAAGGAAGCGGGTTGGTGAAGCGCGTTGTAAAGGGTAATTTGGTAGATGATGTCTAGTAACTATGACTCATGTCTACCAAACGGAAAGTGTCTTGATGCTTTTCTAAGAACTTGAATCCTCTCAATGGAATACTTGATGAACTATCCTTCTATACAAACTACATTATTGATTTTATATTGTTACATGATGCAACTCTCTCAAAGCTGTAATCTCCAGAGATTGCCCATAAGACTTTATTTAGAAACAATGCACATCAGTAATTATGATCAGATTAAGACTTTTCTTCGTGTTACAGCGAACCATGGGCGGCTACGGGTTATTTATCCTGTACGGCACCTTTAACGCGACGGCGGCGGTCTTCACTGCGTCTCACATGAAGGAAACCAAAGGAAAATCTTTGGAAGAGATCACGGCCATGTTCAGACAGAAGAGAAATACGAAGTACGGAGCCTCGGAACGAACATATTTCAAGGGACTTGGCTAAAGTATTTGTATAATGTGAGGCGACAGTGACAGATCACTGAGGGAGTATTGAGGTGTTAGATTATGAGTGCCTGGAAGTGGGTTGTATTTTGGATATAAAGTATAAAATCTATGCGTGTCAGAATAATAGTGTGGGAGTGTGAGGGCTAGAACGACAAAGTGTGAATGTGGAGTCAATAATGTGATGGTATGAGCATAAAAGTGGAAACGCAATGAACAACCTCTCCCCCACAGAAATGCAGGGAATTGGTTCTTATGCACAGGACCACAAGCTGATCATAGTTGGAAGAATGAAACTTAATTTAATTAAATCAAAATTTTTCTCAATCAAAGATGCTCTAAAACTCCAGTAGTATAAGCAATGTCCAGTAATTTAAACGATTCTAGAGGTAATGCTCAAGATGATTCATTTCTTAAAGTAAACGGTATTTCACTTACCCAACGGTATTTAGTAGCATAATTTTCAAGGTAATTTTACTCCTGATACGTTTTATGTTGTAGGGTAGACCATTTGACATTTCTCTAATGAAAATCCTTTTGATTTGGAATTGCGCATCTGTGTTTCAGATCGGCACCAGAAAATGATGCATAGCACAGCTCTGGTACCAGCACGCATTAGCAGCTTCCAGCATCTTCCTCTGAGTGCAGCCCCGTGATTGGTGAAAGCGCCCTCGTCCTTCACCAGCCTTGTCGCCACTTTCACAGTTTCGTGGTCTATCGACTCTACGGTAGTGCCTGTTTCAGAGGGGCTCTCCAACTGCGGTGTTCAGCATTCTCGTAAACATGTTCCTCAGGTGCCGATTCAGCGCATTCTCAAGATTCAGTCTACTTTGAGTTCCGAAAAAAGTCCATCATTTATTACAAACTCATGTTCTTTTTTTTAATAAATCACTTAATCCATAAGAGAAGTTGTCGTCGATGTCACGAACCTTGAGGGCATCGAAGCCAAATCTATAAAGTAAATCATCTCCTAACGTTTTTCTTTAAAATATATACAATTTCATTTCTGTGTCCCTTTGCAAAACAGTTTCGATGCCCTACTCACTGGAGAAATGGAGTAGTTTTTCTTCAGTATGTCGACTTATCGACTCTGCAGGTCTGGGTCTTTACGTTTGCATCCTTCGGGCTCTTTCTAGAAAAATCACTCACCCTAAGTTGTTTTTAAATTAATTTAGATGGATCAATTCAATGGATCTTGTTCACTCTCTCCAGAACTTTCTGGTAACAGCCTATACTTGTACTGTTTTTTCCGCTCCCCTTTTTCAGCAGCGCTGACATTTTATTGACCGGTCTTGATTATTCCGTTGAAGTGGAACACGACACTTAGTACATATTGGTTAACATAAAATTCTAGTATGTACTGCCAACATCATAACTGTGTTACGGACTTGCGTGTATCTTAAGAGAATAAGAGACACCGGATCCGAAGGAGTAATTTAAACCTCCTAAGAAAGCTAAAAGGACTCCTTTAGGGAAATGGAAAAGGTACACAGAGGAAAGAACATAGGTACAGTAACTATTAAGCATAACCGATATTGGCAAATAACAATAAGGTATTAGAAGGTTAAAATTTTCATTCGAAGAATAGGTCATCGAAAATGCCCCATGTGTAGCAAGCTAAAAAAACTGATTTGAATGCAGAATTAAAACACAGAGAGCTAACCTAAAATGAGAGCGAACACATTCCGCATTGTTTCTGAAGTATTAATTTAATTTAATTTATTTTATTTTAATTTAATTAATCATTTTAATTTTAAACAAAATTAATTAATTTAATTTAACTTTAAATTAAATTAATTATTTTAATTTAACCAAAAAAAATTGATTAATATAATATTTATTTAAATTAAAATATAATTGTACGACCTAACACAGACTGAACGACGTGGGAATATCAGAATCGAAGGAAATACTATGACCTTGAGAAATTGGTGAATATATCATTTGAATACGATTAACTTTTAACATAATAGGGGAAATAATGAACGATTTTTTTATGCGCTACGTTTTAATCAAGTTCGTTAATTAATGGAAGCTCAGCTCTGAGAAATGCTGCCAATTTTTCATAAGTCCAACCCAGAAATTCATGGTTTAATTGGGCTTTTTTTAATGGTATACATAGTGAATGAAGTGTTCGCATAATAATCTATTCACGTCTACAAATGCCTGATACGAATAAAAATGATTCAACATGTAATTAATCAATCAAAACTGAGGAGAATTTTGAATTTGCACTCAAATAGATAAGTTACTAATCGCATTTCAATTCGGATCACTTTAATAACCATAAAAATTGGCATCTAAATACACACAATTTTAGATTACACATATCTTGACTTTAGAACATAATGTGGGTTCATTTTTTTGAAGCGCGAATGATGAAAGTGCAAATTACTTCCATTGTTATTAGAAGTTGAGATGAGTTTTATTTTGGCTTGAGCAGTAATGGCTGAGGGACATTACATGGACATGATAAGTTCTACTGCAATATCACAAAGCTTCCTACATTATAGCGAAATCGCACCGAAGTTCAATCCGACCGCTGGTTCAACAGGTGTTCGAGTTCTATTTAACCCTTTACGCCCTAGAGGGACGAATTCGGCACACACAAAAAAAACAAGCTTTTTGTGCACTAAATTGCATACATAAAATTAATTAGGTACATGTTTTCTTCAAGCAGAGTTCATTGTCGCTTCAGTTTTGAGTGCGTTAGGTTAATGTTTGAATCTCTCTACAGCGCCACCAATGTCGGGATCGCTGCTCGGTGTTTTTATATTCGGTCGTTGTCATTATGAATGACTTTACAAATTTTTTACTTCTCAGTGATGCATGATCAATGTGAGACTTTCTGGTGATATTGTTTTTAGATTATCCATACAACGCGGTTCGCTGTTTGCATATTGCATCATCGTATTTTTATCTTCGTCATTGTGACCTTTTTCTCGTCACTCTAATGTTCCACAAATTATTCAGAAGTTGGATAACCATATTGTTCATATCAAAATCATTCTATGATATCATTTATCAAATTTTAAAGACTTCAAGGTTTCGAGGTAATAGAGTAGGTAATATTCAAATTATCCGTTTGAATAAGTTATGTACGCAACGTTTTGGTGATCCCCTAACTAGACATCCCGTAGGTACGTCCTACCTACGTCACTTTATCGTAATGAAAGATTCGTTTTAACAGAAATGTCGTTTAAAGCGATTGTCTTTGTTATAACCTTTATTTTAAATACATTTAACCTAGTTTGATCCCGATCTGATTTCGCAAATGACGATACTAAATTGTGATTCGAAGCATGAGAGAGCTCAAAAATTTAACTAATACATTTACGCGGAATTTTATTGCATGACAAAGCGGCACAATATTTAAATCAATGTTAAATGCATTTTTACAATGATCGAAGATATTTTTCATCACAAATTTCGATGTTGTGAGGATTGAAATAATCGTTAATTTGTAATTTCATGATCTTCGTCACGTGAGGAAACAATGTTAAGAAGCGTGTGAAATATAGTCAGCATTTAATATGCGACCGTGTTTAGTGACTTATCAAATACAAATCCCCTCAGGGGGAGACAAGCATTGTATCTATGGGAATTAGCACTCCCAGGGGGAAAATGTAAGGGCCCGAGCAAAAAGTTAGGTAGGCCTTCTTTTTGTTGATATAAATTAATTTTTTGTTATGTTAAAGGACCACTTTTTCGGTTCACTGCTGTCCTATTTTTCAGCTCTTACTACTTTCTTCTTAAACTTTGATCTTGTTTCATAATCTTCCTTCTCAACTTACCGTTTCTATGCCCTTTCTGTATAGATTCCGCGCGTTCCCTTTAACTCCATACTTAATGGTGCCTTCCTCCTTCCTTTCTTTGGATCGCCTTTGTGGCGGATAGGGAGGCTTAAACTAACTAGTAATCTAATCTAATCATATAAAAATTACGACAAGAAAATAAAAAATTAATAAATTACATTCTCACGTTACCACTTATCATATGTTTAAAACATTAGATCAAACTGTTAAGCATTGAACTACGTTCTCCTTAATTAATCTTAATGCTATCATGTCTTTTCTCAACACAGCACACGGAGTCAGCTTCACGAGGTAGTGTGTACATGAGACGGCAACTGTTAAGTTCAAGTGAAGGATTATAATACGAAAAGAAAAGCAGGTCACAGAGCGTGCGCTTGGAGAAACAAGGGAAGGAAGAGAGGGCAGGATTACGGATTACGATGCCAGCGACAGCTCCCTCACAAAAGTCTCACAGGTCCCACAGCTGCTCAATTCCACATTTCTTGGTCTCGAACATCCAGGCATAACACTCGTCACAATAAGGCAAAATTACATGGCAAAACATTGTATAGAAGTTAAACATGATCACGGGAAATGAAATAATTCTCTAGTTGCAATTTTTACATGACCAAATTTAACACAAACTATCAAATATATGAACGTACATGGTGAACGTAAATTTTTATTACACGAAAAAATTATTCTAATTGAATGAAACGAATTTTAAACGAAGTTCCTTTTAGCGTATAAGAACATTATTGAAATTTGAATAGATTTTCTATTGAAAGCATCGGTTCGTAAAGTCCTGTCCGTTTTCATGCTGTAACACTTTTAAACTTGCATTACAGAGGCAGGTACAACGTTGTGATTTATTCTGCATGACAACACTGTATTGCGGTTTTTCATACAAGTTGCAGTAAAATTCATTTGAAGATCTAGTCGTTTTTACCTTCAACCCTTCCATTAACATGAAGCCGTCAATAGAACACAAAAGACACATAATGCCGTTTCAGTTTCACAAAGGATGTAATGCGTCAACAGCTGCCAAAAATATTCAAGAAGTGTATGGTCTAGAAGCAGTTAGGGAACGGACATGCGGATGATGGTTCAAAAAGTTTCGAAATGGTGATTACAGCCTTGGAAATAGCTTTCAAGAAAGTCGTCCTGTTGAGAATGATGCAGCTTTACTTGAGGCAACCCCTGAAGTTAATCCTGCATTATCCATTAGGCAATTGTGCTCTTAACTTCATGTGAGAGTAGTTACAATTCAACGTCACTAAACCCTTCGGTAATGACGGATACTCTAATGCCAAGTGGGATACTGCTTCCAGTTTACGGCGTCTAACATAATTTTAAAGTAATTTAACTAGTTAGGGAATGTTTCGAAATGAATAAAATTAATGAATTTAATAGGATTCATGAAATTATTTTTTAGACATTCCAGAAGCCTGCTCGCGTAAATTATCACTGATTACCTCCATGTTCAAACCACAGGATCCGAGCAACATATTCAATAACCTCTCTCTTTAACTTGAACAACTTGTTCTGAGCTTCGTTTTCTGATGAGTTTGGGCAAAACAAATAAATGAATTCTTAGAAAATTTAAAACTTTTTTAATATCGGAAATTTCTATCGCAAGGGATAGAGCTTTGTAATTTTTACATTAAAATAAAGAAGCAGGCACTTGCTTAAGCCAAAAATTCCTACACTAGGGTAATTTCTGTGATATTTCAGGGAACTGACAACTTTTCCTCTGACAATTTTTCACTAAACCATTTGAATCAAAGGGTTTAAGAAGCTCGTAAAGAAACTCAAACTTGGGAAGTGTGTTCCTTAAGTGTGTCGGCCAAATAACCCCTCACACTACACCATTTCTGTGACTAATTTTATAGGTATCATTTTAGATTTTCAGATTATTGAGGTTGTTGTGATCATATAAGTTGAATGTTTGACGGAAATTTGAATGAAGGGTGAGCATCATCAAGCAGTCGCCAGCGCTTAAACAATGAAACAAAAGTGTGCCACAATGGCGCCAAGGATCTGTCGGTTTTACGACAAGATGGGTGAAGTTTTGACGGCTGTATATTCTAATTATCAAATCAATCACTCAAATACAGTAATTTCCTAGCCCAAATAGTTAAGTAATGCATGATTTTAGATCTACATGGAAAAAATTGATATGATTGGCGAATAGAACATTCAGGTTATCAGATATTCTGTCTCAAAGAAGTGTTGCCAAAATTCTGTGGGTTTAACACAGAATTTCTTGATATGACATTAATTCAATTTAACGGTTTACAGAGTGAATAAGTTCACACATAGTCATCAACGCATTTCTAACATTGGATTTCCGCTTGTGTTCGGGCGAGGGTTGAAATACCTACAATTTCTTATGAAGATGACATGTGAGAAATACTAGCGGGAGCTATTTCCTAAGTTATTCAATTAACTTGTAAATTAATTTTTTAAACAAAAACATTCTAAAATCCCCATTACTAAATTATTTACATCAAGAAAATATAACGTGAAATTGGAGGTTGAGCTTCGTGGCCTCCTTCGGTGGCGTTTTGAAACGGGACCGTGACAGTGTTGTGACTCTGGTTGTAAGAAGCTGAAGTTTTTGGAGAAGAGCTTCAAGGTTCTTACTGACGGAAATTCTTTGTAGTTCTCTGCCGGGTTCTTCTGGAACATAATTATGGAATGATGCGCTTGCCAGTGGTTTCTACATGTTCTTAGCGTTGTTTTATTGATCGTAGAAAATCGGAAGTTATAATCAATTATAACATTTAAAATTCAATATGCAGCATCAGTACTGCACCTATACATATTACACTGCGTATTTATTCAAACGATGCACACGCACAGCAGGCACGACCATGTTTCACTCTCGACACAATTTTTAATTTTTATCGCCTTCACTTCATGACACTCAAACTGTTTTTCGTATTAGGTCCAGTTCATTATTTGGAACAATTTTCTCCGGGTGCTATTCCTTTACAAGGACATTGGCTGAAGCTCAAGCCGGTGAGATGATGCATCCCGGTATCTGAATCATAAGGCCCGCCTCGCTGAAAGTAGAATATATTTACTTACAACTACCACTAATTTATTTTTTCTTTTAGTTATTATTTATCTTTGTTTGAGTCACATGTACAAATTCATATTGTATTTCATCACGCTGTTTCAACTGTAATGATTTAAAAATTATTTCAAGAAGTTGACTTTATTTTGACGATGATTAAGGAGACCGTTCAGCTATAAAAAAGTGCGTCAGTTTTTGGTGAATTTTTCTGAAATTTTCACCATAGGTGTGAAATGATGCAGCAACTTTTTTGGTCTTATGTGATTTATTCGTAATTTCAATAGAAAACTGATTTCTTCGAAAAAGCTGAAAAAAAAAAAATTGCGGAAGATAGATCTACAATTTTGAAGTTACAAAACCGGCTACAAATTTTCTAGATAGCTAAATGCATTGTCTAGAGCAATGCCGCAATGGATTTTCGATAATTTTGTTAATTGAATTTTTGGAACTTCTTCCCAAAAACTCGACTTTTTTCTTTCCGTATTATTCCTGAATAATTTTCAACCTAAATTGAATTTCACAAACCGATTGCATCATTTCTCTAGCTTTTTTAAGCCCTATCGGTTGATATAGTTGCCATTCCTGTATCTCCAAAACTATGGAAGTAAATCTATTTCAAACGTCAAAGATCATGTTTTCCGGAGAGCTTTAGCAACTCGTTGCACTGAGTGGTCTACTGCTCAACCGAACTCAAAGTTTGTATGTCAGAATGTTTATTTTTTGTACCAAAGCATTTCGAACTTGAGCTGTATAGCTAACTCTCGCCAGCTGAAAGCTCGAACCTGCTTCGTCGTAAAGGGGAGGGGGCTTGACCTAGGGGGACCTTCTGGGTAAAAACTCAACGCCCTCATTTTCCAATGGATTTACACCATAGGTGTAAATCCGTTACACCGTAGGTAGGTGTTCTGAATCGTTACACCATAGGTGTTCTGTAAATCCGTTACACCTAAGGATTTACACCATAGGTGTTCTGAAATTTACACTGTAGGTGTGATATGAAGCTACAATCTTTTTTGATATGTTTTTTTACAATGTAATTTTTTCGAAAAATACAAAAAAAGGGTTTTTAAAAAAAGTATGCAGGATGTTCCAGAACAAGAGGTGCAAAATTGCACAACAAGTAGAAAATGACCAATTAAACACTTTTTCCTTCATGAAATTTCCCGAAAAGAATTTGTATTTTTGAGATATTAGCTGCTTGTTGTTTTAGGGGATGAAATTCAATGACACAATTATTCGCAATATTTATTTTGAATTTACGTTACAAACACTTCTATTCTATAAAAGTTTACATGAGCAAAATTTAGTTTTAATGACATTTGGTAAAAAGTTTTAGCGATAGCCTTGTTAATGCCACACCCATTGAATCTGAGGAAGATCTCGTAGTCAGATTTGCAGTGGCTGCTGGTGAGATTTCTGAAATGCCAGACGTGTTTCCTAACATCCGGCATTCGTTAAGGCTAAGATTTGAAAATTGCATTGATGTAGGTAGAACACATTTTGAACAATTTTTGTAAAGTGAATTTAAAATTAACATCGCGAGTAATTTTATCTTTAAGTTTCATCATTTAAAAAAATGAACAGCTAATATTTCAAAAATCCGACTTTTTCGGAAAATTTCATGGGAGAAAAAGTGCTTATTTAGCCATTTTCTACTTGGTGTGCAATTTTTTACCTCATGTCCTGGAACACCCTGTATATTGTATCTCCTTTAATTTAGAAGTTACGGAACCGGCAAAGTGTTTTTAGATACCTAAATGTATTATCTAAAGAAACATTAGAGTGGAATTTCGATATTTGAATTTGTTAATTTAGGGATTTTTTCAACATTATTTTTATTTTTTGACATATCATTTCTGTTGTAATTTTCAGAGTAAGTGTTTTTTTTAAAATATCCAATGATTTTTAGCTATTTTTAAGTCCTATCGCTTGATATA
Source organism: Platorchestia sp. MABIK (assembly GCA_014220935.1). Lineage (NCBI taxonomy): Eukaryota > Metazoa > Arthropoda > Malacostraca > Amphipoda > Talitridae > Platorchestia > Platorchestia sp. MABIK. The sequence continues at coordinate 76,012 of JACJUY010001439.1, read as the reverse complement.
TTTATCATTCCTTCACCTATAAAACTGTGGGAGAAGTAATATTTCAAACAACAAGTTCAAGTTTTCAAGATAACCAGACCAACTCGACAACTGGCTGTGTTTTGTGTAATGACGAAGGTGACTGGTCTATCGCAAGCTGTAGCAGATGAACGAACACACAAAGCAGTGAATCATATCGATAGATTAAAAAAAATTCTCGACACCATGAGCTAAAAAAACTGAAAATTGGTGTTTTCTGGATTTTGGGGTAACCCCCTCGCCAATTGACTAGCCTTTCGTAAGCTATAACGGACGAACGAACACACATACGATGCACAGAAGCATACCGTTAGATTCGTGAGAAATGCTCTATAACATGAGTTGAAAACAGAAAATCTATAAGATTCCGAATTTTTACCCGAATAGTCCCCTTAATTAGATCATTATTTTTCGTAACTCACAATCGACCGCTTTTTAACATTTACAAATTTTAAGTTGTTCCCTTGGTTTATCATGTAAATTTTCTCTCTAAAAATAAGAGAAAATAACTCATTAATTTTTTATAATAATCTCGTCAACTTACTTTGTAGCTTTTATGCACGGCACACCTATTATCCGTATTTTATCAACATTCCTTCATACAACCTTACACTCCGGCACCCTTGAAGGAGTTTTCCGTAAGAATTAGTTCATATAGCCCAAACTCTTCTCATTTTAGGTAAGTAACTTTAGCTCCTCGATGGAAAGACCAATAACCATTCATGTATTCGTCTATAGCACCTCTCTGGCCTGGCTATTTCCGTTTCCAATTGGGTCATCCGCAGCAGTTTCTCCGCCTATCAGAGTCTCAGACTCGTTTCTAAAAGCCATTACTTTCAACTTTTGTTGTATTTTTCTTCACGCAATTTATATTTCGAAAACCTATAGTTCAATTGTGAGACCGAACAAGAGCCCCAAACAACGCTTTTCTCGAATTTCAATCAGCCATTTGTGAGCGTTCAAAGTGCCGAGTCCTAACCTCAAGAATGCGTCCTTTCTGCCAGAGAGGTTCATCAACCATCACACACACCTTCTCTACACATCAGCACAACACCCACTCGCAGGCCAACCACAAAGACTCCACTTCATAAAAAACCAACGCACCATGAGCCGACACAAATGCTCACGCATGACACACTATACATGAGTACTAACACAATTGCTGGCACAAAAGACCATTACACAAAACATTACACGAAAGTATTTTTCAATTATCTAATTTCTTGCGCATGATAATCATTACGACACAAAAGCACATGCCTGACACACACTTCACATCAGTTTTTATACAATTACTAACACAAAAGACTGTTACGCAAAACACTGTGCAACAATATTTTTATGGCATTCGAACTCTTATCCATAGAGCGTTTAAAGTTTGTTCTAACTTCCGCCTTGTACAGAAAGAATTCGATTTTTTACGATAATTTTTTCTTAAGAATGGTTTCCCTTTGTTTGCTATCGATAAACAAATTGGTAAATTTTTGTCTAAAATTTATGATCACACGCCGGCACTCCAATCATGTAATCAACAGAAATTTTTCCTCAAGCTTCCTTACTTTGGACACCAGTCAATTAAGTTAAATCAGGAGGTTCAACTCCTAATCAAAAAGTTTTTTCCACAACTTAAAATTCATTCTATTCTTGTCAACAATCTTACAATCGGTTCCCTTTTCCGCTTTAAGGATAAGCTGCCCCCTGCTATGTGCTCCTCTGTGATTTTCCAATTTAGTTGTTCACGTTGTGAATCACAGTACATAGGTTCCACCTGTCGTACTCTTATGTCCAGAGTAGCCGAGCACGCTGGGCGCAGCTGTAGAACCGGTCGTCCTCTTGGTTCCTCTCCACTATCTTGTGTTCGATCCCATGCTGAAAACTGTAACATCCCTGTTTCCGTGAATCATTTTAAAATCCTTGCAGGTGCCCCTCACATGATTGATTTACGCATCCTTGAGTCACTATACATCTTTAAGCTCAAACCCCCTCTAAATGATACTCAAAGTGCTTTTCCTCTTTTCATAGCAAATACATAATCATTAGTTTAGGTTTTTAATTGTTATAGTTTTATTTTAGTTTTAGATCTACTATTTTCTGTCTTTGTTGTACTATTCTTTTGTATAGTGTTGTTTTAATTTACTCATTTTTGTTTTGTTTTTTCGCAGAATTCTTTTTCTTTTGCTGAGGATGAACTGTTCAGGTCGAAACGTTCAATTTAATCCATTTAGACTATTCAATTTGTATTAATAAAATGACCATTCGAACAGCGATTTTCACCTCACTATTCTTTTTAAGAATCAGACGCATCAATGCGGATATAATTTTAGAATATTTTTCATTGTCTAATTTATTGTTCATGGTAATCGTTACAAAGCCTTGTAAAAATTTGGCAAGTATCTTCAGACTCACATGGACAGCGCAAGCTGAGTCAACAAATGTTACTAAAATCAAATGGTGCAGCTGCCTCACTCAGCAGAAAGAAGCATACCTCAGTCACTCTTTCGACGGAGAACAGATGGGTGCCTGACCCTGAGGTCCGTGTTCATGAGTGGTACCTGAGTGTCCGAGAGGAGAATGAGTGTCCGAGTGACACGATTTATTTATTGGTATTTGAGTGGCTGGCTAGTCCGAGAAACTGAGTGGTATCATTGACTATGTAGCTATATAACAAGAAGGAGTAAATTCTAAATGCGTGAAAAGTGGGAGGTATTTCTGATTAAGTGCTGGAAAGTTCAGCCCTGACTTAGGGGCAACGGCGTGGACGTGTAGCGCATGAAGCAAGTTTTCTGAACATCGCGTTACTTTGTTTACGTCTTTTTCAATGTAGTCTAAGAGCATGTTATGTGCACTCACGTTTTAGAAAAGTTTGTGTTATGATAAAAATGAGTACATGAATTCTGTATATAAAGGAGCATTCTAGCCACTAGTGAGAACACGTGAATGTGATCTCATAACAAACCAAGAGCAATTCATTCAAATTGTTTTCTGATTTAATGCTAATAAAATGAATTACTTGAATCGTACTTTCTTCTGCGTTTGACTAACGCTTATCGCCAGTGTTTTTGGGAAAAGTAACCAAGAATTCACTTATCCTAGTTTCTTCGTGAGACATGGAGAAAAATGACACTTAAAAAATGTTCTAATTCTCATTCGTGAGTGAAACTCAGAAACGCGCTACGGTATAGGTACAACCATTTGACGCACAATGAACAGGCAATATACATATTTTAACATCAGGAATATCTGCACAACACAGCGCTTAGATCAGGAACATCCCTAGTCCTAGTCTAGCACAGGCACTATCCCTGATAACCTGACAGTGATATCCCAATTCTTTCAACACTGACATTACGAGTCATAATTAGTATTATTACTTGTCTGACGTCTTAACCTTACAGCGACATCCATACATCTCCAGTCGTACGCTAAAAGTATCCCTATTCTATCATCTGTGAAATCCCTAGTCACATATCATTTGGTATTCCCAGAGTAAAATCACTAATATACTAATTTAAACATCATTAATTTCTTCTAGTCTGACATTATTTTCCAATTTGGTGGTTGTGCCACTTGAAATGGTATTAACTTTTCTGGCCTATCAGATTTTATATCATCTGTGTGTACGAAAAAAAGTTGTCAGTCAGGGGCTATTATTGGTTAAACTGTTATCTTTGTTACAAGTTTTTGTCCATGTTGAACTATCAAAATTAAGTAACTGAATACTCAAAAGCTCCCTTGAGGCGAGAAATAATTTTTAATTATTCATCTTCTAGTTAATTGCTGTGTTTTGTAGGTTGAGCTAGAAGTTCAAGTAAGTAGGAATAGTTGATTCTAAAGTTTTCATCAGAGCATCTATGTTCTTCGCCGCCCAGTGGGCAGGGGATTTGCTTCATCTGAATCAGAATTTATTCCAGCATTTTGGTTTCGGCATGGGACCATGATTGTTCAGTAAATAAAGTGCCGTAACTTAATAACTTAAACGTTTTTATATCGCCATTTAAAATACAAGAACTACATGAGGGAAAATTTTGGAATTATCTTTTACTTTGGGTACTATTTACTACAGAAACGCACCAGAGAACATTGGCGAAAAAATTGGCCACAACATAGTCACACAGCTTTTTGTTACATTACACTATCGATTTGCATTGCTAGAAAAATGAAACGAGGCAGACAAATTTGTGTTCATTATCGCTACTTTTGCTTTAACGGTAGGGCATGTAAACAATTTACCAATGAAACAATAAAAGTAGGTTAACTTTTTCGCGAAGTGGTCTCAAGTTTTAAGATTTGATTAAAAACTTTTACTTCTCGAAGCAATGTAAAAAACGACGAGTAACTTTAGTCTCTCATGGAAAGCCCAAGTTTCTACCAACTTCTCGATACACACAAAGCAAGCTGAGTCTAGAAATGTATCTAAAATTATCTAGTGCAGCTGCGTCACTCAGTCAAAAGAAGCACACCTCAGTCGCACTTTTGCCGAACAGAACGACATGAATGACGTTGTTTTGACGAAACTGTGACAAACCTTGGTGATTCACCCATAATTTTTTAGCCTAACTATAGTTTGGACAACAGAACAATGTAGTTTTACCGTGCGACTATTTATGACAAACTTCCATTGTACTTCTGAACCCTAATACACGTGGTATCGACCACAAGCTAATCGACCACCATAACGCAGCCACTGCACTGAAGGCACACAACATTCCCGTGTCGCCACTACCTGAGGTTTCAGTTGAGATCTGCGTGCGCGCTGTGGTCTGCAGCGGCCTGACGTGAGCGGCGACGTTGTGATGGAAGGCAAGGCGGCACGACGCAGACAATACGTCGCTACGTTAGCAGGTGAGTTGGTCACTTAGCTTTTGTTAGTCACTGACAGACGTAGGCTGTAACTGTCAATCATTTTTCATTACTGTAAGTTATTACTTTTAGTGAGCTATTGTCATTTATTGTGCGATATTATCAATTATTACTAATAGTAACTATCAGTGATTATCATTTTTTATTAGTGTTTATCATGATCACGCATTATTTTGTACGAATTATAAAATCAAATGACGTACAGCTATTTATTGGCAGGTAATGTCGATTATAAAGCATTATCCAGTGTTGTCAGTTTCCTGGTGCTGCCACTTACTGTTGTTATGAATAGTTACTGTCGATAGTGGCAGTTATAATGTTGAGAGACCGAAGCTGAGGATCACTTGACTAAAGCCATTACAGCATTCAAATTATCGAATCTGATATCATTCGATTACCATTTGGTCTCAAACAAATGATCCCACTAGACTGCTGACATCATAATTTTATGTCTTGAGATATATCGAGTAGAAAAATCAACCTTTTGAAGTAAAGGTAATAAAGAATTACTTCACAAAATTTTCACCTGGCACCTTTTTTTAAACTTTTGATGAGAATGTTTATTCGTTTGTATTGACAGTGTGATTGCAAGAACACTTGTACTAACGTTGTTTTAAAGTAATTGAAGGACAATGGAACTAAACTGAGATTATAAACATGTAAAAACTCGTTCGTTCAGCTATTAACAGAAGACAGATGAATTTTATGAGCCGTCCAGAACATGTGGCCTAGATGTGACAAGGAACTAATAGAGCTCTAAATATATAATGCACAATGCTGGCTGGTGCACTTGAGATGCTTAATTTTGTTGCATGACCAGGCAACTCCTCCCTCCCATACTGTATACAGCATAAAAACTCACAAAAATGAGCTATGATAAACAATTTTTTAGATGCACGCCAATTTTTTCTTAAAGAACAATGTATTTAAACATCACACGATGTTCAAATCGATGCATCTTGAGAAAGAATGTCTCAGTCATTCGTATTAACTAAAAAAAAGCTAAATTATGATATAGGGGAGGTAATGGAAGCCCGTTGACTCACAACATATTTAAATGCCCTCTTAGTGACCATGAGCGCCTTCAACATCGGAATTATGCTTGGCTTCAGCTCTCCGACTGCCTTCCAAATGCGGGCCCAGCTGGCGGCCCACAACGCCTCGTCACATGCCGACACCACGTCTTGTCCACTGCGAGAAATAGACAACCTTACGTCCAACCAAATATCTCTATTTATAGCCATTTATTCCGTGGGGGGCGTAGTTGGGGGACTGGTGGGGGGGCGCCTCATGGACAGGCTGGGGAGGAAGCCTGCTCTCATTGCTTCCTACACGTCGTCCTTTTTGGGATGGATGCTCGTGAGTGAGTACATTGATGGTTGGCTTTCATTTACTTTGTGTTTATTTTCACAATTTTTTGATTAGCTTCTAAGTACCTTTGTGCTCCGTTACAATCGTGGATTGTCTTCAGAATACTTTATCTTGCCGGAGAAATAGCTGGTCATTTAGTAATGGTTACATACCTTCAGTTGTGCTCATGGCCTGGAGTTTCAAGTTTAGTCTGTGAGCTAAATTTATGAAGCTCAAAACAAGTTGAATGACGAATATACGGCGATGAGTTAACCTACAAAATGAACAAAGGAGAGTAGTTATAGCAATGAAACTTTTATCTGCTCGTGCTCGATATATTTTAATCACTAGTTACTAACAAAAGAAGAATGCCTTGACAAATTAATGAAGTTTGATAAAGTTTAGCTTCAAAAACAGAGCACTGTAACAGTTGAATTGTAACAAACCATAGCCATAAAAAGTGGATGATGAAGAATCTCTCATGAAATCTCATCAAAAAAATAATTACTAGTTTCACTTGGAAGTTTTTACTTGAGCATGGATGACAATCAACGACGAGTAGTCGTTCAACTGCAAAAACGAATGTGAAAAAACATTTCATTTCATTTCAGTCAACTGACTCCAGTCTAAATTGCCCTGGTCATGTTTGAACGATAAACCAGTCTTTAATGCACTTCAAGTCTAATGCAAAGCAGTTTGCAATCGATGAAAAAACTTCATTATCAATTACTCTTTTAAAATAACAGTTTACTATTCAGGCTTTGGACAAAGCTACGCTGTGCTGCTCATGGGAAGAATACTGACTGGCGTGTTCATGGGCATCAGCGGCGCTGCTGCTAATGCCTACATCGGGGAAATTTCATCCAAGGACCGGCGCGGTATTCTGGGTGAGCCCCTACTCCTTTAAATGAGCATTTACTTCTCTAGATGTGAGATGGGCTAACACTCTCTAGAGTGAACCACCTTTATTTTAGAGGAGCGATCATTGTTATGAGAGAGCAATTACAGCACCTTTGGGCAATCCTTCTCACAGTGTAAGGCGAATGTGGGATCGAAGAAGGAATTTGAACTCACAGTTAACGAAAAGAAAAGAAATTAGAAAAAGGTTTACATAGAAGTGAAAACATGAAATGAGAGGGAGAGGGAAGACCTACATCCTCTAAAAGTTGATCAGCATGAGGGCATAAGCAATCAACTGTGAGATTTAACAATTATTTTAATAAACGTAAGCAAGCGAGAAATGAATCATGGTATGATTGTGCGAGGAAATACAGCAAAAAAATATAAATTCCCGTGTGACCCGAATATCAAAACCTAGTGGGAAGTGAATAGGTATAGATATAGATATAGAAAGAAAATATACAAAAGTTAGGACTCCCGCTGCAACTGAACCGTACGTGTCAAAGCATCACATAATAAATTAGTAAGTAAATCGTTACGCAACTAAAAAGACACAAAAGAAGCCTGTGGAAGAATACTGACAATGAAAATGCTGCTCATTTCTATGCATGAAAATAAATAATTCACCACTTAATTGCCCTCATTTATTGCTTCACTCACAAATCAACACCATTTTCCCTTGTGTTGGTTGCGGTACTATTTTTTATGACGGTAATTGCACTGTGAGAACACACTGCACTTAAATTCGCTCCTAAACAATAATTAACTCTCACGGGACTCGCGTTGTCGTGGCGTGGATTTTAGCACTGCTAATTATGAAAAGGATTTCCTTTCTGTTGACTTTCATAATTAGTTTTTCCTAGTTTCTAGTTTATTCTATTGCTTGTGGCTTGGCTGCCAACTATGTCGAGTGGGCAGAAATTTATATTGTAACAAGCGGCAGGTGTTCATCTAAGTGAGTACGAGCAACCCATGCGCGGCCCAGAGCGAAGGTGTCACACACATGTTGCTGAAAGACACTTTCAGATATTGTTTTGCTCCCCTTTTATCTGTTCATTTATAACTCAAAGGGCGACTGTAATTTACGACACGCTGATCGTTGGCTGAGTACACCTAAGTACATCATATAATCTTCATGGTTAATCTGACTGCACGCTCGCTGCGCGTGAGGGAAACATCCTACCAGTGATGAAGTTTACTCACTAAACGAATAAAATTGTTTTTAAAATGTCTAAGCAGAAAGATTCTTCAGAATCATAAATATTTTTGATTATAGCTAAGTGAGTGGCTGAGCTAAAAATTTCGAAAAAAAGTGAGAATGTATTTCCTAGATTTAAGTTACTCTAAATGCGATGAACTCGGGCAAGAAAAACAAAGTAGTGGCACATTGTTGAATGAAGATCATTTTGGAATATAATCTCCACTTATTGTGGCACATGAGCATAGTCTTCCTCGTTTGCCGCTGATATTGCTCAGTTTTGTGAGTGGGAATAAATTATATTACATCAAACACTATAGCAAGTAATTAGCTCGGACAATTCGATTTGACACACGACAAATTCAAAAAATTTGTTGCAAACGAAAATACTGGCATAAAAGTTTCTCGAGAGTAAAAACGAGGAAAAAAGTCACACAAAGCTAGCAAAAACTTTTTATACAGCACGTAGAATAATGGAATAAAATTTAAGGCTTAAAGAATTTGATGTAGAAGGAATCTAACAACGTAGTCATTGGAAATCCAAAATGTGAAGAAAAAAGATACATTTACTGAAATCTATACGAGAACAATGGGGCTAATTTTACACCGTTGAACACTTTTTGCCTGATGACGTAAAGCCAAAACAAATATTACGCGTGGTATGTTTCATATTCAATTTTTCTCAAGGGAAAGAGACACAACTATTTGTTTAGCACCGGCCCAATTAATATCCTGCAGTGAGTGGGTAAACTGCAGTGCTCAAAATACACTTAAAAATACCTTTCGACGTACTTTCTAGCAACAATGAATCATAACATCATTCCGTAATGAGTAGTAGGTTTCAAATTTAACGCAATTCAACTTTAATCTTACCAATTTGATGAGTACGGAAATCGATCGATTAACCTTCAAGCATCAGCAGCCAGAGATGACCGAAGGCCAAAAATTGATGCTTCCACCGCTTTAATCTCCATTTAAGACCAACTTGAAACGTGAAATTTTGTGCATGAACTTTTAATAGGACTTAACATTCACAAATAGTCATTGAGGGATTTTCACAATGCTAGTGACCCCCCTACATACCTGCAGTCACGGACTCAATTCTTATAAATACTCATCGAAAGCTAAATAAAGTCCTGATCAAGTTAATGCTTGCTATTTTCAAAATTGCTAACTACAATTGACTTTAAATTTGAATAAAAAAATAACCCATGTTAATTTACCCAGGTGGTCTGTACGAGCTGGTGATGGCAGCTGGCGTCCTGCTGCCCATCAGCGCCGGTGCCATGCTGCCGTGGCAGAGGCTGGCCATCGTTGCGACGGCGCTCGTCGTCGTCTCTCCGACGCTCCTGGTCCTCGTCAGAGAGTCTCCTCATTTCCTTCTCATGAAAGGCAAAGAAGAAGATGCTCGGACCACGCTACTTTACTTCAGAGGCGAGTTGAGACATGCAGTTTCGTTAGTTGCTCCTTTTGGAGTTGAAATTTGAATTTTTGGCTATCATAAAACGACCTCAGTTGCTACTCAGGTTGTTACCTCGATACGGAATTAGAAATTTACAAAACAGGTGTCATTTGAAACCGACTGTCGTTGAAAATAACATCACTGCGTTTCAAAATCTTCCATCCGAAGGCAGTATTAAAGCTAATTACCAACATGTCACAAATTTTTAATAATAGGTAAAACATTCTTTTCGAATGCATGGACGAATCTAACAAATTTCATCACAAAATTTATTACAATGGAATATTAAAAGGTTCATCCTTCCAGGAGAATATTTTAATTATAATACAACCCCCTGAAGCGTTATGTGGTGAACCGTCATACTAAAAATTCGTGGTGTAAAGTGTGATGTAGTCTGACGCCAATTTGTGTTCCTTAGCATGCTAACTAATCATTATCAAAATACTTTGTCCTTGAGAAGCATTTAATGGGGGAAAGTCCGAATAAATTCCATATCAAGATCAATTGGCGTGATCATTTCAAGCTAGTGAGTTTGAAGTTTACTCGTAGATTTCTTGGAAAGCCCTGTTAGTTACAATTTTTGTCGATGCATCATTGGATTGAATTGAAGAGGAAAGAGATTTCAACTACCGTTGAAAAGACGATATGGAATGTGCATTTTGCATCATTTTACCTTTTCTCATACGGAATGTTCCTTTTGCATAATTTCCCCTCATTTCATATAATTCAACAAATCCATCCATAGTCGAAAAACTGTGGCGGAAAGAAACCATTCTAAAATTGGTCTGCATTGATAGGATGCCGTGAGAGTTTAATCATCGGTGTCTAACGGTAAAAGTAAAAACATGGAGCAATTGTCAACCTGACCGAACGAGGACGCTACTCTCCGATTAAAATGCATTGCGTCTACTCAGGAGCTCTCATATCTTCTTACCGTGTTCGCAGGTGCTGGCTACGATGTGGACAAGGAAATTGCTGAAATTAAGGAAACTCAAAACGAAGCGAAGAAAAATCGCTTTGCTTTACGTGATATGAAGAAAGCTCATATCTACAAGCCCATGATAATTACGTGGGTTACCGGGATCATGTTCCAGGCTTGTGGTATTGGCATGGTAACTGCCAACCTCGCTAGCATAGTTAAGGTAACTATTACTGCGTTCATCCAATTAGTCATGCTCATGTCTGGTGACATTTGGATGGTTATGAGACGCACGAGGAACGAAAATGACTGATACGAATAGAGCAATTTGAAACTACCACTGTTACGACACTTGTATCTTAGGTGATTAGCATTCCCTCCTTGTGCATCAGTGTTAAGTTTCTCATGTTTCTTTAGATTATTTGACGCCACCGCTGCATCATCATTGGTATGATACTAGTCAAGGTGGAACACCATATTACACTACTGTGATTTCAGTTTTGCGGGTTCTACTTTTTATCACAATCTTGCCCCTCAAATGCAGCGTTAACATAGATGTTTCATTTTTAGAGGCCTCGAATCTTTTAGGTATCATGTTAACGAGATGTTTGTAATAAACTGCCACCAGTCTCATATGGGACAATTTTTATTGATATGCTCATATGATTTATTTAATGAGTGATATAATTCAATGCCTCATTTTAGTAATCGTAATCAGGTGTTTTTTTGGTAGGTATGCCAAAGACATCAATACAGCCATATTTTCATGCCATTCAGTTATCCATGCATGTTCTGTGTCATCCGTAATAGTTAGGGTTATCGTATCTCCTTTTCCACTCCTCGCTCTCTCTCTATTTTTCTAACTTGTAAAGAAAATTTAAAGGCATGTATTAGTTCTCTTTTCACTATTGAAATTGATAGATGTTGGTACTCTATACATCGCCTATCTGTTCGAAGCAAAGTGTGATTAGACATGTTAAAAATTATGGGATTATGTTAGGTGCCCATTTCGGTGCCGGTGTTGCAAATACAGGATGGCTGCTCTTATCTTCAGTTTTTATTTTATTCTAGCTTGATTAGATTTGACAATAATAATGGGACTTATCTTACGTGCTATTTCAGCATCGGTGATGCAGATACGGAGAGGCTGCTTTTATCTTTAATTTCTGTCTTAGTTTTGTGTTGTTCAGGGGAGATGGGTCTCCTCACCTCGAAATTCTATATGAAAATAAACAACACTGTAGCTTTTGAACCAAATATCTTCAATTTCAGCGAACAAAATTCACATCGAAAAGAATACGGAACAAACATCACACAAGCTGCGGTAATTTCCGAAAGAAATTCCTTGCGTGTTCGCTTTATTGCGTCCTCTCCTGGAATCTCTCGGAATGAACGCTTCGCCTTGTGGTAACTGTTTAAGCCAAGCCCTCTGCATGTGACGGAACAAACGCCATTTTTTTAAGGTTTACCTTGTGGGAATAAAACAATCCTGATTGATTTATGAGGAACTAATGCTACGCCTGAGCTCTAAAAAATGCATAAACCTATGTAACTGAAATAACAAAAATTTAAAAAACAAATTTTGCGAAATGAAGTGGTAACCCTCACTGACGCGAAACTGAACGCGTATCTCTCGTTGGGGTGTGCGGAGAAGCGGGGCGAAGGTGAGAAGTATAGAGCCGGGGTGACGACGGACGTTCAATCATCGTCGACTCACAATTTTGATGGCCGAAAGTTGGTGCACCGGAGGATTTCATATTAAAGATTCATTGTATGACAGATCATCTGAACGATTCTTTCCCCCAGGAAGCTTATTTTCACCTCATGGTTGAGTCAATTTAGATCAGTAGTTCCCAAACTGTGATGTCGCGTACCCATACACTCCCTGTTCGTTTTCTACGGAGCACGAAGATTAAATTTTTTGCAAAATTATTTTAAAAGGGGGCTTGAACAAAAAAGGCATAACAAATGTTTCAGAGAAAATGTTGAAACTATTACTACGATTGAAGTGAGGTTGTGATAATTCATGTTCAGAATAGCACAATGAATTAGATGTCCCTAGGTGTGAAGTATTTCGGTTTCAATCGCCATACAAACTAGGATAATAACGCAGTAGCCGATGGTGACTCGTTACTGATATTTTAAACTCAACTTCAGCTTACGTTAGAGAAACTGCATCATTCTTTCTGTATAACTTCCGTCCTAAACAGGTGTAGGCATCTGCCCGGAAATTTTCTTAAGTTTCGTGCATAAACAACGTTACTTTGTTGCTAGAAACAATAATATACATCAGTGGTGCAGTTTAAATTAAAGAATTTTATATGCCTGCCATGTTGACAGCCTGCCATGTTGCTCCGTAAACTAGTGTATTTTTCTCAACTCTAAGTTCAAATGAGCCCGCGCCATGTTTGCGGTTGTGTTTACAAATTTGTGTTTCATCTGTAAAATTCAGCATTGTTCAAGTATCTAAGAATGGCTTAAACTATCTATAACGAAATTATACCTTAAGCTTAAATGTTTAATTTTCTTCTATCAAACACTAAACATTTCTTATTCTACATTAGTCCTACCTAACATTTACCAAAGAAAATTATTAATGTGTACAGCTGCCGATTTTAGACACCATAAGAAGTATTTAAAGAGTTTAAACAATTTATTCACCACAGGTGAAACAGAGGTAGAATGTTTCTTAAGGCTAGTACAATGGTCAAACTAGAGTATAGCTACCTGTGGGCCCGAACAAGCTCAGCGACTTCTAGGGCATCCTACCATTACATTATTCTAAGGTGTACAATAATGTTTAACCTAATTCACTTAACCTAGTTTCGCAATAGACTGATCACTGTGATAATTGACATTTAATGCTGTATTTTACAATATAGGTCAAATCGGCTTTATTTAACAAGCAATATATTCGATAAAACGGTTATGAACAGACTGAAGGTCAGTTATGTTACCTATGGTAAATCACATTATTTGGACCAGACATGTATGAGGCATGATGTGACTTGATGGTCTCGCACGACTAGTATTTTCATAGGAAGTGAGATTCAAGATGTCTTTTGAATACTTTGCAAGAATTACTTTCACGGATCTCCGCAGGTATTGAGTTCCAAGTTTTAGTTCCAACGAAGAGGATACTGTGTTGCGACCTGGCCTTTGAATAATAAGGAAGTAAGAATTTACCTCTATTTCGCGTTAAATGGTCGTGATGAGCGGTTTGAGCAGTTAGTAATTGTTGTAGGCTATTGTAGCGATCATTTCTTAGTGTTTTGTAAATGAAATTGCAAACGGAGATATTGTAGAGATCCGAAAGTTTAAGTATTTGTAAATTTTTGAATGAATCATTTGTGTGAGCGTTATATTCTAGGTTCTTTACCGCTCTGATAGCTCTTTTTTGCAGAGTAAAAATTTTATTGGTTTTATTTTTATCAGTTCCGTGCCAAGCTTCTATTCCGTATTGCAAGTATGGAGAAATGAGCGTTCGGTAGATCATTTTCAAAGCTTCTTCAGGCAGGAAATTTTTAACTTTATTTAGGATTCCGATAGATTTTGATAATTTAGAACTAAAATGAGCGATGTGCTCTTTGAAGGTCAGATGTTTATCTATTATGATGCCTAGAAATCTACATGAGTTGGTTTCTTCGATTTCACCTTTGCCAATTTTAATGCGTGGGAGAGATACATTTTTCTTGTATGAGAATGAATTATCTTTTGTTTTATCGATATTAAGGCTAATTTTATTAGCTTTAAGCCACAATGAAACCTTATGAAGTTCATTCCTTATGGCAGACTATCATATTTATGCTATACCGCGTACCCCCACCGTCCACTAAAACGTAGGCTTAGTACGCAGCACAAAAAGTTTGGGAAACACCGATTTAGATTCATGATTTGAGGGGCTGAAGGGGCTGAAGTGTTGGAAGTCCTAAGAACCTCAGAAAAAGCGCCATCATTGTGTTTCTGTCATGATTTGGTGAGCAATGCATAGAATAATAATAATTGGCTTATTCTTTTCCATGAACACGGTCATGCATTAATGCAGACAGTTATTTGAAAATTATCTGATTATTTTGGCAGCTTTTGCAGCACTGAACCTGAATAATGCGTGATTTCAACAAAATGAAGCAGCCTTCCACACTACCTGGGTTACGATGGACTATTCATCAGAGGCTTTCTGTGAGCGTTCGATCCCCCGAAAAGGAGAAGTAAAGTGGTCCGCATGTTGGCAAGTTTTAGCAGTTGCAATTATTTCTTGTTGAGTTGTATGAAATCTCTAGTTCATGAAGATCACCCACACACCGTGGTGACCTGGGTAACAACAACCAACACGGAATGGCCAATATGCTGGTCGATTTTTTTAAAGTGATGCAAAAACCGAATTCGAATTGGAGAGGAGAGTGACTGACTATATAGGCAATTCGAAGGTGATTTCTACACGTTCCTTTTTTGAGCAATGTGAAATTGAATTTCCTTCGTTCTGGGACTTGATATCATCATTAATAAGAAAGGATCAGACACCTGTAGTTTCTCATTTCATTTCCAAAGTAAGAAGTTCTTCCATCGATTCCTCCTCCCGTAAAATAAGGAAAATAGTAAACCTGCCCAATTTCCTGTCTTTACGTTCTTTTATTAACTTTTTCATAATACTTTAATACCTTTCTGCGTGTATTACTCACACATTTACTACCTTTACACTTCCGACACAGAGCACCGAGGCAGACTTACCAGAAAGTATCTGCAGTACCATTGCTATCAGCATCGAATTGATAGCAGCGATTGCGTCAATTTTTTTGATAGAAAAAATCGGTCGCAAAACCCTGCTTGTGGTCTCGGGCGCTGTCATAGTCGTCAGTCACGGTGAGGCTTTCCAAACTTGCACTTGTTGGACGATTTTTAATTAATAAAAATTATAATGAGCTGCATTGTTCAGAAAACTAGTACGTAAACATAATTTAACTGACTGCCATTTATGTTATGATCTAAGTTTTTTATTTAGAAAAATAGCAATAAAAATGTTCATTTTTACGTTTGTTCTTCTTTTTATCTGACGCGTGAGATTCCCTTAGAATCGACCTATAGGAAATATATGAATTTACACAATATTAAGTACATCATCTGAGTTATGCATTACCGTATTTTGGACTTTTTCATTAAGGCCAGTCTTTTGGTCGGAATTTTCTGTGAAGTTGTATCTAATAACGCATAATTTTACATACACGAAATGATCTGAAAAGCGAGAGTGTGTTAAATTAGAGTAAATTGTTTGAATAATTTAATACAGAGTATTTCCAATTTTTACTTTAGCATTACAGGCTTTCAGAACCTGCAATAGCAAGAAATGTTTGAAGTGCTGCCCATTAGCTGAGGGACTATTAGGTCTTGGTGTTATGTGGCTGAGCGAGATTAAATGATAGAGAGTAAATAATTAGAAGAAACAAAACTTAATTTCGTTATACGGTATTTAAGTTTAAATTTTAATTTGAAATTATTCGCCAATGGTAATTAAAGTTGATCTGCTAGTGCTCCTAACATGAGAGCAAAATCTCTCCTTATTACGGAAAAGGTAGAGGAGGGGGCACTGAAGTCGACTCAACCTACTCTAATGGCAGTTCTTTTTCAATTAAAATAAAATATTATGGTCTTTGCTGACAGACGTTTAAAGAATGACTTATCATATCCATGGAGTTCATGCAATAAAAGTAAGATAGTTGGGGTTCATAAAAAAATAATCTTTACTAGTATCAACGTCCTCGGAGAATCGCAATCTAGAAGAACTTTTAACACACTCCTCTGACATTCACTTTCATTGAATGGTTGTCTTTCGGTTATCTGCATTGTTCACAAGTGCGAAATGATTTTCGAATACCCAATAACACAACCATTTAATCTCTCACTCTGCTATATTTCTTTCTCGTCACTTGAGCACTTTCTCACTATTGCACATGGAAAAGACAGAATGCGATTGTTATTTGCTCCTTTCAAATGCCACGAATACTTCAAATTAAAAATAATGTTACCTAATGTTCACTGCAACTTAACATTTCACCTCTTTTGATCTCCTTCAATGTTTTCAACTCAAACGTCATTGTCCTCGGTTTACATCCTCTCGAATTTCTCTCCGGCCCAGGCATGCTTGGGGCATATTTTTACTCGCTGGACACAAGCGAAATTTGGACAAAGCAGCACCTGTCGTGGCTGCCGCTGACCGGCCTTGCGACTTTGATGGTTGCTTTCGCCACTGGCTACGGGCCAATCACCTGGATATTGGTCGGTGAGTATTAATGTCTCCATTTACTAGAGGTGGAATTTGGTACTGGCCACTGGTAACCTGAATACTGGTCAGAGGGTTTTAGTTTCTCTTGTCACAAATAATTGCGTCATGTTTCCCTAATTCTGTCTTCACTGCTTTCGATTTATATTTTTTTCGATTCTCTTCGGGTAGTTTATGCTTCTCAAACGATAGCTTCTCCGCAATTGTCACAGCTTGTCTCCTACATGTCTTAGGATGCAAATTATGGTGACACTTCATCTCTTATTCTCCACGCACATTATTTCCTTCCTCAAAGTCATTTTCTCACTTAACCACATTTTCTCACTTCGCCCTTAGATTCCACTTTACCTTATATCACGCTGCCCGCTATTTCTTCAATTTGTTTCTTTTTTTCTCCTCAAATCATTTTCTTGTTTCTCACGAAATTCCCACTTAATCCCATTTACTCACTTCATCTCATTTAATCACTTTCAACATTTCCTCATTTCTACCCGTTTTGTCACTTCAACTCATTTTAATACAGGACTCCATTTTCACACTACTCCCTATTTTCTCCGATCCTAAATTTTCTCAGCGCATCTTACTATTCCACTTTAGGAGAGATGTTCCCACCCGAGGTGCGCAACACCGCCGCTGGGTTCACAGTCACTCTCATGTGGTTAACGTCCTTCATTTCTGTCTACTCCTATGACCTCCTCAACGTGAGTACCATCATCACAGTCTACTCCTACGACCTCTTCAACGTGAGTGATATCATTGCAGTCTACTCTTATGACTTCCTCAACGGGAGTACCATCATCACAATCTTCTTCTATGACCTCCTCAACGTGATTGCCATCATCGCAGTCTGCTGTAATGACTGCCTCAACTCATCGTCATCATAGTTTTATAACAGTTAGGCAAGGTTTTGCACTCATCATCTCTGATTTGATGTATTTCAGGTTCAAATTCTAGTAATTTTCATTCAAATCAAATTGATGCTAGTTTAGAAAGAGGCAGATGCTCATTTGCTCATTTCAAACCCTCGACGTCTGGACGTCTTGCCCTTGTTTAATTGGTACTATCAGTTTAACTTATTAGTTCCTTAAAACCGTTGGTATTAGGATATGCTTTATCTGCGAATTTTATCCCGTTTCCTCTTTTGAGACTAAGAAGAAGAAGTATGTGGCAAAGGTTTTGCTGTTTCTGTAAAATAATTCTCTCCTAACATTCAGAGTATTTCCCGCAAATGGATCATTGAGAGCAAAAGATTCTGTAACGCAAGTTTTTACTCTCATCATCCCTCCATTGGTGTATTTCAAGTTCTAATTTTATTTATTTTATGTACGTTAGAGTGCTGCTACTTTCGAGTGAAGCATTCCGATGGCGTTAGCATAGGCCGTGGCGTGGGTCATAAACACCGGTGGCTCACGTTGCGGTCAAAGAGTTAATTTGCGAATTAAGGGCACTCAACGGAAGCCTATTAGCTGTAAAATATGAGCGTAAAAATTTAAATTCATAATGAACATTTTTGAAAGTTGAATGAACATAGTAACCCTTTTGATTAGAGTTTGAACACAATTTATTTTGAAGCCTGCTGAATAAAAACTAAAGAAACTGGAGCCTAATCCTGCTAAAACAAAGGTGTACTGGCAAAGAGATGTTCGTCTCTAGTCACGAGACAGTCTAGCAAGGCAAGAGTGTTGTTCTTTTCTACTTCTACAGTAAACTTAATTGATTCCTAAGATTAAGGTAGTTTAAAAACTACTCAACATGTTTTTCATAGCTAAATAGAACGAAAGTGTCGTCAATGTATCGATTGTAGAAGACTGCCATTAAATCAAGACTCCAAAATCATAGACTCTGCCTCAACCCCTCACGACTTTAGGATTTTAGACTCTTTACATATCTTTGATGAACTATACTGACAGTTCATGCCCGTAGCAAATAGTAAATAGAAAGCAATCATTTTAATTTTTTTTTAGTGAAATCTTTTATAATGACTGTTATTAACAGTTTATTATATTTTATTTCATTCGTAATGATTTGCACTTTAGAACTATTGTTGAAGCTAAAATCCGAAACGTTTCCTATTAAAAAAGATTAATTCCCTCTTAATTTTCCTCGTTTTTAAGTTTCTCTTATAAGCAGTATACATATTTATGTAGGGCTTTTTTTTGTGCGGGAAAATTTTAACCATAGGAAGAACAACTCAAAATAAATCGGTTTTCACGAATGATAAAACGCTCAAAACTCCTTAGTCTTTGAATCATGAGAACTTGCAGAAACTTCAAACTTAAAGTAGGATACTACGTACGCGCCAATGTTAGCGCTAGTCATGAAACTTCGGACACCACTAAAGCAGGTTTTTGTTATTTTTACACTAAAATCTGCAAGCATTTTACAGCTACGAAAAAATCTGCTATATGAATGTTCGTTGGGAAATTAATACCAAACTATCAATTATTAACTATGGTAGTTAATTTTTTGTTTAAACTATTCTTATTACAGAAGGTGTTGAAAATGGCCTCCATTAACCTCGACGCACTTAGAACATGTATCCTCGAGTGAGCGCCATCATTACAAACATTATTAAATGCTTAATAGCTTGAAACTGCAGATATTTTTTCTAACTGCAAAATGCCTGCAGTTTGTATTGTAAAAATAACAAAAACCTGCTTCAGTGGGGTCGGAACTATCAGGACTGACGCTAACATTGGTGCGCACGTAGTATATACTACTTTAAGTTTTAAACTTTCTTCAAGTCCTTACAACTCGAAAACTAAGGAGTTTTGGGTATTTTATCATTCGTGAAAATCGATTTATTTTGAGTTTTCCACCTTTGGTTGAAATTTTTCCGCACAAAAAAACACACCCTATATACAGGATGTTTCAGAACAAGAGGTACAAAACTGTCCACAAAGTGGAAAATGGCCTATTAAACACTTTTTCGTTTAAGAAATTTTCCAAAAAATTCGGGTTTTAAAACATTACCTTTTATTGTTTCAAAGCATGAAATTTCATTGTATAATAACTCGCAAAATTATTTATTTTGAATTTACGTTACAAACATTTCTATTCCAAGAGAGTTTACAATAATAAAATTTGGTTTTAGCGATATTTGGTAAAAGGTTTTAGCCAGTGATATGACGGTCTTGTTTATGCTACACCCATTGAATCTGAGGAAGATCTCGTGGCCAGAATTGCAGTGGCTGCTGGTGAGATTTTTGGAATGTCAGATGCATTTCCTAACATCCGGCAGTCGTTAAGGCTAAGATTTGAAAAGTGCATTGATGTAGGTGGAGCACAATTTGAACATTTTTAGAGAAGTAAATATTAAATAAATATTACGAGTTGGAGTGTGATTAAATTTTATCATTTAAAACAATAGACAGCTAAGATCTCAAAAACCCGAATTTTTCCGGAATATTTCGGAGAAGAAAAAGTGTTTATTTAGCCATTTTCTGTTTGGTGTGCATTTTTGTACCTGTTTTTCTGAACACCCTGTAATTACAAAATAAACATCCATAAATATATAATAATATATATTATGCAAATACATACTTAGATTCTAGCAGTTACATTTGAGCAACAAACCTGAAAGGGTCTTCTGTGTGGCAGAGAACGCTGGGCGGCTTCGGGTTCTATTTGCTGTACGGTGCCGCGAACGCAGTGGCAGCGGTCTTCCTTGCGTTCTACATGAAGGAAACCAAAGGCAAATCTCTGGAAGAAATCACCGCCATGTTCAGACAAAACGAAAATGCAAAGTATGGAGCTACGGAACAAACACATTTCGAGAGACCTGACTGAAGTAAAGGCTAACGTGAGGCGATGATAGACGATTACTGCCAGTGTTCTGGTGTGAGAGAATGGGAGTGAGAGTAAGAGGGTGTGAGTGTGGTGGCGTAAAAGTGTGGTGGTGTGAGAGTGTGATAGTGCGGAGTAAGGCTGTGTGAACTTGAAAGTGTAGTGGTAGGAGTAAGAAGTGAGAGGGTAGGAATGCTGTCTCACAAAGACTACAATTATCCATGCACATTCGTCAACTTTTCCCACCATCTCATGCTTAATTAAGATGGACTTCGCCCGCACAGGACGAATGATGTCACCGAATGAAAATTCAATGAAATGTCTAACTTTCTCGCCATAAAATACATCCCGTTAATGAAGTTTTGATCTATTGTTCATCCTCACTTCTTCTGATGTGTTTAAATACTTCCCGTCGAGCGATAATTCATTGGTGCACTTCGTGCATACCTGAGTTCATGCGCAAGTTGTAGGCGAAGAAACGTTAGAACTTTATTTTTTCTTGAGAATGGTCGAGTTATTTTTTACAAAATGACGAAAAATAACTAATAGACATCATCCCATAAGCATGGCAGAACAAATGCATTATTTTAATGCAGAAAATATGGCATCCGTGTTATTATTACAAATGCGGCTTAGCTAAAAACTGTTCTTTTTGTTCCAATTCTTTGGCTTGCCATCAGCATACTTATGATTCGCATCATCATTCTGTAATTACAAATCGCTTACCTTACGATAGTTTCCCTAAATACGAGTGAATATCCAATAGGACTATATTTCACTGCAAATTGGAAATTTTCAAATGTTTTCAGGTATGCTTGGCCATGTCTAAGTGATAATCTCAAACCATGAAGCTTTTAAAACGAATTTTTTCTCTTGGGACATCAGGAAACCATGTAAACGAGTTTTTTCAGGCTTAACTATCCCAGACTGGAGTTCAGAAAAGCCTGCGTTGTATCAAATTTAATATGTTTTAACTTGAATTTCAGATGCATTAGTGAGGTAGCTGGTTTATGATCCGAGGCCAGGGCATCAAAGACTGAAACATTGTGACTGATCTGAAATGAATTTTCAATATTCGTAACTTCAACATTGCGAGTGACCCATGTTTGAGTGGAAGACCTCCAAATAGGATTAAAAATTACCCTCTGATGAGATTTGGGGAAATTTTACACTATCCACATCAAGTTTATTCCGTTTTGCCACTGATCTTTGAAAACATTTTCTTACATAGCTGAATGATCGGTCTATTTTTCAAGTAAAGGAAGGGTAAATTTCAAAGTCTCATTGAGCAGAAAAAATGCCCTGGTGAAATTTCATGACCTCATATAAGATGAATAATTCAAAGCTTTGTCTAGTTTTCTTTCAATTCTACTTATTTCGTCTGAGAGTAGTTTATCATCCAACTATGATCTAATGACTTGTCATATTGCCCAGAATATGGTAATATTGATCATTCAAAACTTCACGTAAAACAATAGACAAAATGAACAGTGAAGATATCAAATAGCGGAAATGAATCCACTTACATAACACGGCCAACAAGTTTTGATTTGTCCCTGCTAGACATAATATCATGGAAATTAAGTTAATTGACAAATTCGTAAACTTATCTCAACATTTATCCTACATTTAACGTTTCAAAAAGAAACAAGTTAGACAGAGCACTGTGCAATAGAAATGCTAACTCTGACATCCGCCAACATGGCTCTAGACGGTAACCGAAAAAGAAAACCGCTTCTGGATTATGATTGATTAGTCAGATCTAAGCCAAGGGGGTAAAATAGATTTTGAAAATAAACGTTCTAAACTGCGGCAAAATTACCATACGCTGCACTGCGTGGACAGCAAACCTGCGTCTGTACAGGCCCAGAAATGCTTCCATACTGATTCAAAAACTTTCAAGCGTTATGATTTTACGCAGAAAAATGAAAGATAAAGAAAAGTCAATGACTCTAATGTAAGTTTTATTACGAACTAGAGGCCACTCCGACTCCTCCCTCCAGGTATCTCCCATCCAGCGTACACTGTTATGCTTAAAGAGAACAATTTGTACTAAATTAAAGCGGTGGCAATAGTTGAAATCTAATTTTAAATCTGAATAATTACACATTGAGTTTATAATCTTTCTCAATACAAGAAACACGGCATTAAAGTGGAAAAATAAACAGGTTCTGGTTCAGAGGACCATAACATTAAAGTTCACAATAATTGACACAGCGCAAGTGCTCCTGGCACACTCCACGCTTACCCAGTCTGGGCCATCCATGCGGCGGTCCGAGAAGCTCCCCCACGTTCACGAGTCCCTCCGGACAGGCAGCCTACAAAGGCGGTGATGACGCTCAAGAGCGCAAACAGAGTATAACCATAACATAATATTCTCACAGCGCGCAAACTTGGGCGCAGTGTAACCAAATACGTCACAAGACGTTGCCTAATTGCGCCAGTACAGCACTGCAGATCAGATGAAGTGAACAGTGGCGGGTTGGTGAAGAATCTGACGCTCAAACTTGTTGCGTAATGAGGTCAGCTGTGGTCACGTCCTAATTAAAGTTCAGGTTGCTAAATATGCTAGCGAGTGTCCGCCAGACGTATCTAAATTTCACATTTAATTATTGAATAAATTTACATCGACATGCAGAATTTTGTACAGATTTTGGTATGGAACAATGATGGTTGCATAAATAATATGATCTAAATTGAGATCATCAGTTTTTTTGTGATACACACCGTAAAACAGTAACTTTTTAAGAACAACTCAAGAATTGCTTTATTTTGGGTATATATCACCTAAAGCTCTTCCGTGAATATGAATGAAATACATCGTTTTTATGCCCGCTCTGTTTAACCAAGAAAAATTCTTAGTCTCTCAAAATTAAAAGTCAACAACGTTTATAATCACACAGTTTTTCATTCCTTGCCACCATTGCTTTACATTTCAGGGAAGCTGAGATGGGGGAAGGCGGTTATGCATACATCATCGCTACTTGAGCTATAACCACTAGGAGGTTGAACAATCGACGACCGAAACAATCCGAGCAGGCTTATTATTGCAAGGAAGGCTATTATTGCTTATTCATGTTTTTAATTTTAATTTCAAATTTCTTGTTTTTATTCTCACTATAATAATTTCAAGATAATAACGGAAGTAGTTTCCAGCAGCTTACTCAAAACAGACAAAGCAAGCTCTGTCTACACGAGTCATTAATGTCTACCTACAAGAGGTGCAGCTGCGTCACTCATAGCAAGGAACCGAGTCCCTCAGTCTCTCTTCTGGTGGAGACCGATTAAAAGTAGAGTGATACCTGAGTGGTCGCGTAGTATCAGTTCGTGAGTGGTACCTGAGTAATCAAAAACGAGTACATGAGTGGTACCCGAGTAGTCGAGGGGCACGAATGCATGAATAGTGACTGAGTGGCCGAGTGGAACATGAATTTCTGAGGAACACAAGTACGTGGGGAGCAAATGAGTGACCGATTGACAGTGGTTACCATGTGTGGCATCATTGACTGAGTAGTAAGAGTACGTGAGTTACACGTGAGTGATCGATGACATTTCTGAACAACTAAGTGCATCGACGTGCACCCACTGGCGTTGTTATTGCAATGTGAAGGCCCAACATACAACACGAATCAGGTCTTTAGATCTTCTTGCTGCTTTGTCTAATTCATTCTAAAGAAGGCGTGAGAGCTTTTTATTGACACTCATAGGCTAGCGTATTATTTTATTATCACACATACACACTTTGTGGACTTCATGAAAAAAGGAGCCATCTATAGCTGCTCATATGAACACTTACTGGAGATCTGATGACAAGATACATTCAACTCAGTCTGTTAATTTGTTTACAAAGTTATGATGAGAAGATGGATGGCTTGGCCTGTCATTTCTTAGGCTTTTGATAACACAAATTTACTGTGCTACTGGAAATTGTACACAAAAGATAACTTATTCTAATTTTTGAATGAGATGTGGATTATAATGACATGTGAAAAACATTTTTTCTATATTTACTTGGAACTTTGTAATGTTCAACGCAATGAATCTTCCGAGGTTCAATACGCAGGAAATAACCCTGGTCTAACATCAATAACATCTTTATAAATCTTACCTTAATCCAAAAAATTTTTTATTAACCTTAGTGCAACATTTGAAGTGTCTGTTTTAACCCTAAGCTGACATCAGAATTAACCCGAATCTAACATCAGAAATTTTTGTATTAACCCTAAGCTAGCATCAGCATTAACCCTAATCTAATATCATAAATAGTTGTGTTTACCCAAGACTAGCATCAGAATTAATCCAAATCAAAAATCATTTATATTTGAATTTAACCTAGGCTAACATCAGGATTAACCCAAATCTAACATCAGCAATATTTGTATTTACTCTAAGCTAGCACCAGCATTAAGCCAAATTTAATACCATAAATATTTGTATATACCCTAGACTAGCATCAGGATTAACCCTAATCTAACTTCAGAAGCATCTGCATCAACTCCGGGCATAGCATTAGGAATATTCCTAGCCGCACATAAGGGACGCACATGCTGCTTTCTTTCAAGCAGACAAGAGTAGAAAGCAAAACACTTATGAACTATTATGAAGCAAGAAATTGATACTTATCAATTACCTTTGCGCTTAAAACATAGGTAGGTTAAGATTGAGTGTGGTTCAGGACATAGGTTGAGGTAATCGAGAGAAGTAGCTGATTATATTTATGATTGTCTTTTACGATCAAACTCTAGTAATTGAAGGCTATTGTCATTGGACCCGGGCAATTAGAGACTATGTTGGACAGTAAAACAATGCTGTTTTCCGTCACAATTATTTATGGCAAACTTCCCATGTTTCCTGACTCGGTCACTGCACCTTGAAACGAGACGGCCATCCTTACATTGTAAGGAGAATCAAGTGTGAGAAAAGGAATTCAAATCTTCAGGTATAGGAAAAGAAAAAATCAGAATTGATTAGAAAAAATTACAGAAAACTAGAAACAAGAGATAGAGTAAAAATCCTTCGCTGCGTAAGTTTGATTGACGTGAGGACAATGGTGTCACGCTGAAAAATTTAGGTATTTCATACAATGTCAGCTCGTGAGTAATACATGATCTGAATAAGCGCGCGCGGATGCCCAAGAACAAAAAAAATCCACATTTGATCCCTAGTGAGTCGTGGCTTATGCACGCGCTATGGGTACAGAATAATGAAAAGAAAACAAATGAAATAAAAAAGCAAGCCGCATATCGTAAATCATGCTACACTTAAACCTTGACTACCAAATTATCGTGTAAACAAAAGCCACATTACATAGGTGAAGAGCTGCAAAATAAAAGTGTACACAAGAATTTTTAAGCTCAGTCCCAGGCTCATAACTACGCAACAAATTACGATGATAAAGCACTGAATTAATTGCGTATTTTTTCGATAGACCTCCTACAAATTTACCCCGCTTATTTTCCATGTAAGGGTTGACCAAATGACTGACAACACTTGAGGCACCTCTAATTGATTTTTCACCTTTAATCTAATTAATTACACTTGAGATGCCTCTAATTGACCTTCAAAACAATCAACAACCTTCACGGAGAATTCAGACTCTACTTCGTATGCAATTTTCAGTTCCAGCTGCACATAATGACATAATTTCAGATTAGTTAATGAATGACCAATCTGCACTCAGCTTGCCTCTGGAGTGCAAATGGCGTGTTCGAAGGTTGCTATATTTGCTTGAAGCAAATGACGTTCCAAAAATTATTACATTTGTTTGAAGCAAATGGCGTTTCAAAGATTGTTACATATAATCGAATTTCAGCGTTTCAAAGATTGTTACACATGTCCGAAGCAAATGGCGCTTCAAAGATTGTTTCATATTTTCGTAACATGTGATGCTTAGAAAGATTGTTACATTTTTTCGTAGCACATGGAAGGTCTCATTAGTTTCTTGGGTTATCTAGGTGAACAGACTTGAATTACTGAGTCGATGACAAAGACCATGCAGGATTAATCAAAAGCTGGAAGTAGCCTGTATGTGTTTTAATCCAAAGTCACTCTGGCGGGTCTATGAGGAACTCATTCTGAAAACTCCTGTTGATCCCTATACCGTATGGAACATTAAAAACTGAACCCAATTTTAAATGTTAATTATTTTACAGTGAATGAAGATAATGTATTTTTTTTGTATTAGGGGGAGAAAATGTATTCCCTAAAATGTTGAGTCACATTAAAATTTATTGAATGAGTGATGAGATAAATGATAGTTATAAACATGTGAGTTGCACATGAGATTTTAATGAGGTCATAAATGATACACAAGTTAATGGGTCATTCTTATTTTGTTCTAAAAAAATTTAGTTAAAACCAAAGCTTTTTTGGAGAAATCCTTGTCCAAATCTAATTCGAACTTCCTATTAACTCTTTTCCCCCGTAGATGTTGTAGATGGAAATCCGTTGCTCCTTTTTTAGTTAAATAACGATGGGTTTAGTCACTTGAAAATTGACATTTAATCGTTAATTTTCACACGACTTGGACCTTATTTATACTCACCCTAAAGCTTTGTTGTCAGGAGACATTTCTCTTTGTGTAATGCTACAAATGAAACTGAAATATCTTAAGCAAAAGGTTTAACATTTAAAGTTGGGATTACTTTTCATGGCATTTGAACAAATGTTCGATTCCTGGCATTGGTAACTTGTTGTCACGAACTGAATGATGAAAGTAATGATTACTGATTTAACACAATCGTTGTTCCCAATTCCGTTAAATTTGTGCCGTTTAAACATCTGCAGCACGCCGACCACAGCAAACAGCCAACCATTCCGTTTTACTACATGTAGAGAGGTTATGAAAGCTTGCTTTTGTAGAGAGGAGAAATCTTCTTCATTTACATCCCATCTTTGCCAACAATATTTCAAATTTATTAACAATTTTAAATCGATTAATTTCTCTTCGATTTCTCTTCGATTTGGTACTCATTGGTTTTTCTCTTGGTTACTCATTAACCGGCCCTCTTCCAACATTGTTTAAACTAACTCAAGAAAATCGAAGAGCCGTTGATAAATAAGTTTATAAATAAAAGACCATGAGAGCTCACAATAATTGAAGACTAACGCCTAACGTTAAAGATATGCATATCTGAGCTGCTACACACACACTCATCAAAATGACATTCTGAATTTTGATTGCAAGCAAAATTTTACACAACCACAGCTACACCCTTAATCCCTCTAATCTGAAAATAGAACGTGCTATTATCTGTATTATCTGCAATATGTCTAATGATGTTTACTCTACACCCCCGATCGTTAATAACAACATACTTAAATAAGCACACAGTACTCAATAGAGAAAAGAAAGGAAAAGAAAAAAGAAAAACAGTTTATTTCCCATAAAGTTAATACATGAAATGTACAACATTGGTTGTTAAAATATTTCAACATTAAGATCCATAGTTGATATTTGCATATGGATATCGTAATACCCATGACAATTGTAGAAACAAAAAATGATTGAGTGAAAGGCACGAAAGAAAACGTTCCCTTAGCTGCTTTAATCTGATTTTGACAATGTATATAAATACAAGTACATAAGAAAATATAATCTTAGTTACAGATTGTAGAAAACACTCTCATTAGTGCTTACTTATATTAAAATTTGAGCTTACGAACAAAGGACCTAGTGATATGAGGGATTGATGTTAAAAGTAAAATGAGTAGATTTAATTTATTTAGCTTCTAAGGCCATTAGGTTGACATTCTGGACAATTTTTCATTCGTACTAGTATTCCAAATAACGAGCTCGGGGAGAATAAATTATTTTAAAATAACACAAAATTATATTTCCTTTGCTAATAATACTGCCACAAAAGAGTTCATCGCAGTCAAAGACATGTGAAGTATTGTTGTACAATGCTAACCATAACACTTGCAATTTAGCTTTAACTGTACGAGAAAAGTTAACTACCTAAAATATTAGCGTCATAATATACTTACGTGCGTAAGAAACATATAACAAATTGCCACTCAAGGCCAACAAGAACATTCTAGGACAGGAATATATGTATAGGCATACGTGTATAACACTGTATATATGAATGGACCATATACATTCCTTGTACGTAAATATTTGCGTACAAGAAATCGCATTGAATACGCATACTTCAAAAATGTGATGCATGTAGTGTAAAGAAATAAAACATAGGAAAATTAGCAATAGAAAATCGTAACTACTTTTCCAGTACATACTGCAGCATACAATTATTGTGAAGACGCAAGATAATGAGCTATTTTGGTTTTGGATTCTCTTAATGTTTGAGGAATTTTGATAGTCTGAGGAAGTTTGTTCCAAAGTAAGGCGCCTGATATTGACAGAGCTTTCTGCCCAGTGTGAAATGAACGGCAGTTGATTAAGACATTGTGTCTCCTTTTAGGCTTTAGATTGGTGACCGTGGGGGATGAAATTACTCTGTTTCAGTATTGCTCTTGAGAAGATATAAAGAAGAGAATACGTATTTGGCTTAAAAATTCATTCATTTTGTAAGTTTTTTTCAAGATTTTGAGGTATATCTCCCCACAATAGGCTACAATAGTCAATATGCGATAAAACTTACGATTGAATCACCAATAACTTAGATTTTTCGTGAGCACACATTTATCCGATGAAAAAACCTTAAAGTTCCGTAAATTTTGTTGCAAGTTTTGCCAACGTGGGGTTTAAGAGACATGTTTCTAGCTAACCAAATATCTAAATTTTTTACTTTTTCTAATAGCTCAATTTCATTCTTCCCAATCGTATAGGAGTAAGATTTCGAATTTTTTGATTGCGTCTTTGGACCCAAAAAAATGA
Organism: Platorchestia sp. MABIK; assembly: GCA_014220935.1. Lineage (NCBI taxonomy): Eukaryota > Metazoa > Arthropoda > Malacostraca > Amphipoda > Talitridae > Platorchestia > Platorchestia sp. MABIK. The sequence continues at coordinate 46,403 of JACJUY010001439.1, read as the reverse complement.
ATTGCGTTTCACTCGCATTTAGTTTGAGACCATTTCGGTCACACCATGGTATAAGGCTGATCAATAGTTTTTCAGCCTTGATTTGCTTCTGAGGTATTTCCGAAACAAAGCTTGCCATTGCAATTTGAACATCATCTGCATACATAGAGATTCGAGTGTTAGAAGGCATCGGAGGGAAATCGTTAATGAAAATTGAAAACAATAGCGGTCCAAGAAAGGATCCTTGAGAAACACTAAAATATTTTTGAATCAATGGAGACAACTTGTTATCTAAGAGGAGTGCATGAGAGCGATTTGAAAAGTAGCTTTGAATCCATTTCAAATCAACTCCTACATATGTTTAGTATTTTCTAATGAAGTCAATCCTGTTCGACGCTGCCGAACGTTTTGGAGAGATCGAGCAGCAGCAAGAGTGTTACAATTTTATGATTAATGTCCCTGTATATTTTTTCAGTGATATTAGGTCGAGCGTTTTATGACTTATGACTTATGGCCTGCAATTTGATGCTGTATTTATGTCACCAGTTTTATGCAACGATCTAATTATAGAGTGTTTCCATTGGTTGGGGAACTAATTAGCTGCTCTTGATATGTTAATTATTATACGAATTAATGGCGCTCTGACTGGGAAGCTACCTTTGACATATTGAAGCATGATACCATCATGTCCTACTGCCTTTGTGTTTTTAAATAAGTTTAAGATATTTCGTAACTCTGGTAAATCGACAGGACGTGGTCTCCACCGGACACCAGCCATTGAAGGTGCAGTTGGGCATGAATTTTCAACTGACGATTGATTTGGATTGGTTTTACATACTTCATTAAAAACTTGAGCACCTACTTTGGAAAAGAATGTGTTGAAATCCGTGGATGTTGCCAAGGGATTTTCAAAATTACATATGCGTTTATAATGAGCTACCTCACTAATGATTTCCCAAGTTCGTTTTGGGTTATTTTTTGCAGTTAATAGTTCCCTGTGAGAGTGAGTTTGTATTGCTTATGCGATTTCCTTCCGAAGAATCTTTTTAAGTTCTTTATGTCTCTTGTGTAAATTACTGTTTGATCTATTATTTTTTTTACTCCCGCGAGTAAGTTTTCTTTATTCTGCTCTATCTTTAATTTCGTCAGTAACCCAAACAGCGCGTTTTAGCTTAGTTTTTCTTGCTGATGTAAGGTTCGCATTCATTGAGAAGTGCTGTAAAATTCTCGTTGAAGGCTTAGACTTGCACGTCAGCACCGTCAGATTGCATCATGCTCTGAAATTCGGCGGGCCTATTTAGACGTTTTTATAAAAAAGTTCTGCTGAATTCAAACAGTAAATCAAACAACGAGGATTTTTCTTTTCTTTGTAATATCAATTTTACATTTTATAGAGTGGTGGTCGGAAACAGAGGGAAATATTGCTGTACTGTATTGTCGTAGGACTATTTGCGATTGTCAGATCGATGAAAGTTTCAGAAGCTCTAGTAAAACGAGTCGGTTCTTTGACAATTGTGATAGGTTCAGTATAGGTTTAGTTTGCCAAGCTGATTTTTTATCCGTTAAGTCAACATTAAAATCTCCGAAAGGCAAAGAATTATCCTTTTGTTTCTAGAATTTCTTTGAAAGTTTTCTCAATGAACTCGAGTGTTACACGTAGGGGAGCCGATGGGTGCCGGAAAAGGCTGTCGATAATGATGGATTTATGTTTATTTATTTGCACTTTTAACCAAACCATTTCTATGACTTCGCACACTTCATTTGCTAGAAGTGAAAAAGACAAATAAATTTCTTCTACGAAAAAACAAGATCCACAACCTCGGTTATTTTTAACGCCATCATAATGGCACAACACGTAATCAGGAATATTGAAGAACGAGCTTTGGGTTCGTGAATCGAATCATGTTTCAGAAACACATAAAATGTCAATGCCTTCAGTGACCAACATCACTCGAATGTCATCCAGTTTATCAATGAGGCTTCCAGCATTGATGTGTTCAGTTTTGAAATTTTCTATACTTTGGCGTTATTAGGGGCAGCAATTTTTTCGTAGGGACTGTTTCATGGATTCGTTGACCTTCTCAGTGTTCCCAGGGTGTCAGGTTTAGGCATCGAGTGCATCTGAGAAACTTCCATTCGACTGGGCAACAGTATTTTCTCATGAAGATGATGTGATATCAGTCTGGTTTTTGTCTTGTGCAACAAGGGTACTACTTATAGTGGTCGTCTTTTCGATGAAACATTAACGTAGGGTTATTAGTCGATAATTCTAGTGAGGCGTCGACTGTTGTTCCCCAAATACCATTGTCTTCTTCATCGAAGATTAGATTTTTTTTACCCGTCACATTTTATATGATTGGTGGTATTAGGTCTCTGACAGCATTTTCAAAATGTTTTCAAAATAACTTACATCTGAGTTCAATTTGGAAAGTTTTTATAATTGACTAACCTCGAGAATGCGTCCTGAGAAGATCATTAATAATCACCCTCGGCTAGCAAGCATCACTCGCACTTTCTCAGCACATCAGCACAACACCCTCACGCAAGATAAGCACAAACAAATTTCACCAACGACCAACATACCAGAGCCGACACAAAAGCACATACCTGACACATTATGTCCATGAGTTCTAACACAATTACCGACACAGAACACCATTACACAAAACATTACACAATAATATTTTCCTATCATCTAATTTCTTACGCATGTTAATCGTAGCAAAGCCATGCAAAAACATGACTGGTTATTTCAGTCTCCGATGGCCAACGAAAGTTGCTACCGACTTCTCAGTACAGACATTTCTAAAATTCAATAGTGCAGCTGTGTCGCTCAGCACAAGAAAAACATACCTCAGTCACGCTTTTGACCGAGAACAGATAAGTGCGTGAGTGGGGCAAGGTCGAGAGAGACCCGTGTTCATGAGCAGCACCTGAGTGGCCGAGTGTAGGATGAGTGTTTGACTGACACGATTTCTTCATAGGTTTTTGAGTGGCTGGCCAGCACGAGTAACTAACTAAGCGGTTTCAGCGACTGCATATGTAGCTAGATTACTAGCAGGAGTAGCCTCTGAATGCGTGCATGCGGTATTCCTAAGTGCATCCAAGTTCAGCACTTACGTAGTGGCTACGGTGTGGACGCGTAACGCAAGAAGCAAGTCTTTCGAACATCTCGCTGTATTGTTTGGATCATTTTCAATGAGGCTTACGAGCTTGTTATGTGCGAACACGTCTTGAATAGTTTACGTTTTGAATAAAAATATGTACATGGGTTGAGTAAATAAAGGAGCGTTTCAGCCGCTGGTGAGAACACAGGAATGATATCTCATAACATACCATAATCAATTCATTCAAATTACTTTCTTTCAATTTATGTGGTAAAATGGATGACTTGACTCGTGCTTTCTTATGTGTATGCATACGCTTATCGCCAGTGCCTTTGGGAAAATAAACAAGAAATCACCTATCCTCATTTGTTCGTGAGACGCAAAAAAATGGCATGTGAAAAATATTCTAATTCGTATTTGTTTGTGAAACTCAGAAACGTGCTACGGTGTAAAACCATCTAAAGCACAATGAACATGCAAAATGCATATTCTAACATCAGGAATATCTGTATTAACCCAACCCTTACATCAGGAACATCTCTTCTCCTAGTCTAGCATTGGTGCTATCCCTGATAACCTGATAGTGATCTCCCAATTCTTACAACACTGACATTACGAGTTAAAATTAGTATTATTACTTGTCTGACGTCTTAACCTTACATTGACATCCTTACATCTCCAGTCTTATGTTTAAATTATCCCTATTCTATCATCTGTGAAATCCCTAGTCCCATATCATTGGTATTCCCATAGTTAAATCAGTAATATTCACTTATTTCAGTATCATTAATTTCTTCTAGTCGTACATTATTTTCAAATTTGTTGATTGTGCCACTTAAAACAGAATTAACCTTTCCGGAGAAGCAGATTTTACATCAACTGTTTCTCCACAAAAAAAACATTCAAACAGCAGAGCTATTTTTCGTTAAGGGGAGGTTATCCCAAAAAAACGATGAATTCTAAAAACGTGTTTTTATTCATTAAAAAGTACGTATACATGTAGTGAACGCGTTAAATTTTCATACTCCTAGGACCACCGGAAGTGTGTCAAAAGGGAGGGAGGGCGAGAGATCGGGGGGGAGGGGGTGAGCAGCACTCCTGCATGCTATAATTTCCGATAATTTTCATTCTTTGAAATATTCCTATCAGGCAACCTTTGACAAGCTCTGACTCCTTGTAAGATACTGTCCCAGCTGTTATTAGCACCCCAGAACTGATACGGGGCAGTTGTATCCTACCTACGACAGAGCCGCTGCCATCAGCATATGCATGTATAAAAATGGCTGCCCTGCACATTCTGATACACGACCTTCTACACCTCAGATAGGCTTCAGTTTTTAAGCTACAGAAATGATTTTGACATCAAAAGAACCGGAAGGAAATGCTCTACAACTGTACGTAGGTTTTTGTTAATTTTAGAAAAAAAAAATGAGCTACACAAGTTTTTTAGGAAAATATTTTTTTTTGACAAAAAGTATTTCGAAATCTAAAAAGAACATTCTTTTCCAATTTTACATACCTATACCAAGTTTCATGGAGATCGGCCAAATAACAAAGATTATACGGATCTGGGATAACCCTTCCCTTGAACTGTTATCTCGGTTATGAGTTTCTGTTTATGTTAAACTGTCAAAATTAAATAGCTGAATTCTCATAAGCCACCTTGATGCGAGAAATAAATATCAATCAATTATCCTATTGTTCATTAGGAATTAAAAAACGAGGAACACTGCTCGTAGGTTAAGCATCATTTAATATTACACATATTCAAATCTATAAAACGTTTCGTAGTCCTGCTCCATCCTCTCTAAGTACAGTCTGAAAAAAAGTAAGAAAACAAAAGTTCGTCAGACATGTTGAAAAAGCAAAATTGATAAAAAACTCTTGTAAAAACTTCCAGCTGATAAGAACTATTCATATTGTTTAAAACGGGTTTTTCTTAAACTTTTCTTGAACTTTTTTCTTAAACAAAATGAATAGTTCTAATCAGCTGGAAGTTTTTACAAGAGTTTTTTATAAATTTTGCTTTTTCAACATGTCTGACGAACTTTTGTTTTCTTACGTTTTTTCAGACTGTACTTACTGAGGATGGAGCAGGACTCCGAAACGTTTTATAGATTTGACTATGTGTAATATTAAATGATGCTTAACCTACGAGCAGTGTTCCTCGTTTTTAAATTCCTAATGAACATTCGATTAGAGAAAATTGATTTTCCTCAAAATCCTTTAGTTAAGTGCTGCGTTTTGTATGTTGAGCTGAAGAGTTCAGTAAATAGGAATAGTTGATTCGTATCCACATGAGTATCTTTGATCCTAGCCGCCTAGAAGGCAGGAGGGCTACTCAGAACTCACAGTTAACGCGTTAACATGCGTGGGGCAAACTAAAATGACTTAACGAATTTTCAAAACTGTCAAACCCTGTGGATTGACTACCATAATTTTCTAGCCCAAAACTATTGTATGGACAACAGAACAATTATCCAGTATGATTATTTGACGAACTCCCAATGTGTTTCTGATCCCTAATGCACAGGTTTTCGACCACAAGTTAAATCACTGTAACGCAGCCACTGCACTGAAGGCACACAACATTCCCGCGTCGCCACCTGAGGTTCCAGTTGAGATCTGCGTGTAAGCTGAGAAACAGCAGCGGCCTGAAATGAGCGACGACGTTGTGAAGGAAGAGGAGGCCGCGCGACGCAGACAGTACGTCGCTACGTTTGCGGGTGAGTTGGTCACTTAGCTTTAGTAAGTCACTGTCAGACATAGGCTGTTGCTGACAGTCATTTTTCGTTACTGTAAGTTATTACTTTTTGTGAGCTAACGTCATTTATTTGACGGTATTATCAATCATTACTTATAGTAACTATCAATGATTATCATTTGTTATCAGTGATAATCATTCCGGCACATAAGTTTGTAAGAATTATAAAATCAAATGATGTACAGTAATTTATTGTCAGGTAATTGCTATTACAATGTATTATCCCATCTTGTCTGTTATTATGTTTCCTGTTACTGCCTCCTACTGTTATAATTAACAGTTACTATCGATAGTGACAGTTATAATGTTGAGAGACTGAAACTGAGGATCACGGGACTGAAGCCAAAACAGTATTTAAATTATCGAATCTGATATTATTCGACTACCATTCAGTCTCAAAGAAAGTCTCTTTAGTCCGGTGACATCATAATTCTTGTCATAAGATATTTCGACTAAAAGATCAACGATCTTAAGTTTAAGTAATAAAAAATCATTTCCCAAAATCTTCAATCGACAGCTTTTTTAGAGATATCTTATAATGGAAATGTGATGTATTATTTTGTATCACCAATGTGATTGCAAGAACACTTGTATTAATATTGTTTCAAAAATATTGGAAACCCATGGAACTTAACTGAAATCATTAATATGTAAAAGTTCACTCATGCAGCTATTAACACAAGACAGAAGAATTTTATGGCCCTTCCAGACCATGTGGTCTAGATGTGGCGAGACTAATAGAACACTTAAAACAGAAGGTACAATCCTGGCTGGCGAACGTGAAATGCTTAATTTTGTAGCATGACCAGGCAGCTCCTTCCTCTCAAATTGTATACACCACAGAAATTCACAAAAATAAGCTAAATGTATGCAGTTTTTCAGATATACGCCAAATTTTTTTAAATGCAACATGAATTTAAACATCGCACGGTGTTTAAAGCGATGCATCGTGAGAAAGAATGTTTTAGTCGTATGAATGAATTAAAGAAGCGCCAAATTATGATAATGGGGAAGTAATGGAAGCCCGTTGACTCACAACATACTGTATTTAAATGCCCTCTTAGTGACCATGAGCGCCTTCAACATCGGAATCATGCTTGGCTTCAGCTCGCCGACTTCCTTCCAAATGCGGGCCCAGCTGGCGGCCCACAACGCCTCGTCACATGCCGACACCACGTCTTGTCCACAGCGAGAAATAGACAACCTTACGTCCAACCAAATATCTCTATTTATAGCCATTTATTCCGTGGGGGGCGTAGTTGGGGGACTGGTGGGGGGGCGCCTCATGGACAGGCTGGGGAGGAAGCCTGCTCTCATTGCTTCCTACACGTCGTCCTTTTTGGGATGGATGCTCGTGAGTGAGTACATTGATGGTTGGCTTTCATCTACTTTGTGTATATTTTCACAATCTTTGATTGGCTTCCGAGTACTTTTGTGCTCCGTTACAATCGTGGATTGTCTTCCGAATACTTTATCTCGTCGGAGAAATAGCTGGTCATTTATTAATGGTGACATACCTTCATTTGTGCTCATGGCCTGGAGTTTCAAGTTTAGTCTGTAAGCTAAATTTATGAAGCTCAAAACAAGTTGAATGACGAATATACGGCGATGAGTTATCCTACAAAATGAAAAAACGAGGGAAAAGTTTCCAGTTTTAGCAATGAAACTTTTATCTGCTAGTACTCGAACTATTTTAATCACTAGTACCAACAAATGAAAAATGTCTTGACATGTTAATGAAGTTTCATAAAGTTTAGCTACAAAGAAAAACAGAACCCTGTAACTGTAAAATTGTAGCAAAACATAGCAATAAAAAAATAAATGATATAGAATCTTTCGTAAAATTTCACCGAAAAAATAATAGCTAGTTTAACTTGAATGTTTTTACTTAAGCATGGATGACAATCAATGACGAATAGTCGGTAAATCCCAATTACGAATGGGGAAAAAACTTATTTCATAACAGTCTACTTAATTTAGTCTTAATTGCTCTGACCATGTTTGAACGATAAGCCAGTCTCCTTGATCTTCAAATCTAATGCAATGCATTTCACAATCGATGAGAAAACTTCATCATCACTTACGCTTTTAAAATAACAGTTCACTATTCAGGCTTTGGACAAAGTTACGCTGTGCTGCTCATGGGAAGAATACTGACTGGCGTGTTCATGGGCATCAGCGGCGCTGCTGCTAATGCCTACATCGGGGAAATTTCATCCAAGGACCGACGAGGTATTTTAGGTGAGCATCTACCCCTTTAATTAAATGAGCATCTACTCCTTTAATTAAATGAGCATCTACTCCTCTACTCCTTTAGCGTGAACCTCCATTAATTTACGGTAGCGTTCACTGTTTTGAGATAGCAATTACAGCACCTTTGGGCTATCCTTCCCACAGGGCAAGGCGAATGAGGTGTCGAAGAAGGAATCTGAACTCACGAAAAACAAAAAATTACAAATGGTGTCCAAAAAAGTGAAAACATGAAATGAGGGGGAAAGGTCTACATCCTACAAAAGTTGATCAATATAAGGGCATAATCAATGAAATGTAAGATTTAAATTATTTCATTAAAAGTAGGCAAGTGAGCTAGGAATCATGGTATGATTGTACGAGGAAATGCAGCAGAAAATATATATTCCCGTGTGACCAGCATAAAAAACCTAGAACCTAGTGGGAAGTGTGTTGGAACAGAAATAGAAAGAGAAATAAAAAATACAAAAGTTACGGCTCACGTTACCACTGAACCATACATGTCAAAGCATCACGTTAGAAATAAATTGTTACACAACTAAAACGATGCAAAAGAAGCCTATGGAAAAATATTGAAAACGCAAATACTACTCATTTCAATGCTTCAAAATTAAAAAATTTACCATCAAATTCGCCTTCATTTATAGCTACACCCTCACATCAACACCACTTTCCCTCGTGTTGATTGCGGAGCTTCTTTTGTGTACTGTGATTGCACTGTAAGAGCACACTGCCCTTAAATTCACTACTAAACAATAATTACCCCTCGCGGGGTTTAAGGATGCAATTTCTTTCACTGTTTTCTAGAGTCAATCTAGTTCGCATCGCGGATGAGGTACAAGAAACCGCCATTTTGAAACTGTCGTTGCGTGGACTTTAGCACTGCTGATGATGAAAAGGATTTCCTTTATGCTAACTTTCCTAATTAAACTTTCCTAGTTCATTCTATTGCTTGTGGCTTGGCTGCCAACTATGTCGAGTGTGCCTGAATTTATATGGTAACAAGCGGCAGGTGTTCATCCAAATGAGTACGAGCTATCCATGCATGACCCAGAGCGAAGTTGTCACACACATGTTGCTGAAGAACATGTTTAGTTGATGTTTCCCTTCTCTTGTTGCGCACATCTGTTCATATAGAACTCAAAGGGCAACTGTAATTTACGACACGCTGATCGTTTGCTGAGTACACCTAAGTAAATTGTATGATCTTCATGGTTAATCTGACTGCATGCTCGCTGTGCGTGAGGGAAACATCCCACCAGTGATGAAGTTGGCTCACTAAGCTTATGAAATTGTTTATAAAATGCAAAAAGATTCTTCATAATCATAAACATTTATGATTATAGCTAAGTGAGTGGCTGAGATAGAAATTTCGAAAAATAGTGAGAATGTGTTCCCTCGGTCAACTTCCTCTGAATTAATGCTGTGAACTCGAGTAAGAAAAACGAAGGTAGTGGCGCACTGTTGAAGATCATTTTGGAGGACGATCTCCACTTACACTGGTATGTGAGCTTAAGTTTCCTGTGTAGCAGATGATATTACACAAAGTATTGTGAGTGGGAATAGATTATTTTGCATAAAACACTAAAACGTTGACATGAGGGAAACTTGAAGTTTGCTTACATGTCAACAAGTACTTAGTAACTAGCTCGGAGAATTTGTTTTGCCTGAGAGTAAATTCATAAAATATCCTACATGTGAAAATGCAGGCTGAAAAGTTTCTCGACAATCAAGAACCAGGAAGAATTGTCGCACAAAGCTAACAAATTAATAAACTTTAAGGCTGAGCGAACCAGATGTAAAAAGAATCTAAGTGCACAGTCAAAATAAATCACTAATCCAATGTGGGAATTACAAAAATTCATTCATACAAATCCTGTGAAGGACAATGGGGCAAATTTCACAGAATTAAACCCTTATTTATCTAATGACTCGAAGTTAAGACAAACATTTCGCCTTGTATGTTTCAAATTCACCTTTTCTTAGGGGAATGAAGTACAAGAAACTATTCGTTTACCACCGGCCCACTTATCATCCTGCTAGTGAATGGATAAACAACAGTGCTTAAAATATACCTCAAAAATACTTTCAACGTACTTTATGGTGACAATGAATCACAACACCCTTCCTTAACGAACAGCAAGCTTTTGAAATGAATGCCATTCAACTAAAAACGTTCACCTTTTCGATGAGTGTGGAAATCGATCGATTTATGTACCTTCAAGCATCAACTGTCACAGATGACCGAAGACGGGAAAACTGATACATCCTCCTTTTAATTATGAGCTTAAGACTAACCGAAAACGTGTGAAGACGAGGAATCCACCAATGGTCATTGAGGGAATTTTCAGAATGCTGGTGACCTACCTGCAGTCGCCGACTCAATTCTTATAAATACCTATCGAGAGCTATACGAAGTCCTGATCAAGTTAATGTCTGTTGTTTTCTAAATTGTTTACAGTAATTGACTTTAAATTTGAATTAAGTTTTAACCCCTCGCAGTTAACGTGTTAATTTACCCAGGTGGTCTGTACGAGCTGGTGATGGTAGCTGGCATCCTGCTGGCCATGAGCGCTGGTGCCATGCTGCCGTGGCAGAGGCTGGCCACCGTTGCGACGGCGCTCGTCGTCGTCTCTCCGACGCTCCTGGTCTTCGTCAGAGAGTCTCCTCATTTCCTTCTCATGAAAGACGAGGAAGAAGAGGCTCGGGCCACGCTACTTCACTTCAGAGGTGAGTTAATACAAGCAGTTTTGTTAGTAGCACATTGGCGAGGGAGAATTATTGTTTTCGACTATCTCAAAACGAGCTCAGTTACTGCTCAGATTGTTACTTCGGTACGCAATTAGAAATTCACATAACAGGTATCATCTGAGAGCAACTGTCATTGGAAATAACTTCAACGTGTTCAAATTTACCATACGAAGGCAGTATTAACGCTAATTATCAAGTTGTCGCAATTTTTTTGGTTGCTAAAATATTCTTTTTCAATGTATGAACGAATCTAACAAATATCACCTCAAAATATATCAGAATGTAGTGTGAAAGGTTCAGCCTTTCAGGAGACTATTTTAATGGTAATTTAGCCAGCGGAAGCGGTATGCCTTGGGAGCACCGTTATGCTAAAAATACGTGCTGTAAAATGTGATGTTCTCTTTTGCCAATTTGTGTCCTTGAGCGTGCTAACTTATCAATATCAAATTACTTGGTCATCGAGAAGGATTTTCTGGGGAAATTCCAATTCAATTCCTTATCAATATCAATTGGCCTGATCATTTCAAGCTTGTGAGTTCGAAGTATATGATCTTGAGGTGACGTACATTTCTCGGAAAGCTCTGTTAATTTTTTTATGCATCGTTGGTTTGAATTGAGCTGTAAAAAGAACTCAACTGATGTTGAAAAGGTGATATGGAATGTTCATTTTGCATCGTTTCACCTTTTTTCATACCGAAAGCTCCTTTTGCATAACTTCCCCTTTTATCAAATAATTCAGCAAATGGATAGTCGGAACGCGGCGATGAAAATAAACCATTCTTAAATTTATCTGCATTAACAGGATGCACAAAGTGTTTAATCATCGGTGTCTAACGGTAAAAGTAACACCATGGAGCAATACCACCATGGTCAACCCGACTGAACGAGGACGCTACTTTTCGATTAAAATGCCTTTAAATTAAATGCTTAGCAGTTCTCATATCTTCTTACCGTGTTCGCAGGTGCTGGCTACGATGTGGACAAGGAAATTGCTGAAATTAAAGAAACTCAAAATGAAGCGAAGAATAGTCGCTTTGCTTTACGTGATATGAAGAAAGCTCACATCTACAAGCCCATGATAATTACGTGGGTTACCGGGATCATGTTCCAGGCTTGTGGCATTGGCATGGTGACTGCCAATCTCGCTAGGATTATTAAGGTAACTATTACTGCGTTCGTCAGATTGAACATGTTTTTGTCTGGTAATATTTTGATGCTTATAAACCGCACGAGGAACGAAAATGACTGACACGAATAGAGCAATTTTAAATAACTAATGTTACGATTCCTGTGTTTTAAATGCTGAGTATTCCATCACTGGTACATCGGTATTACGTTTCTCATGTTTCTTTAGATGACGCCACCTAATCTCTTCAGGGGAATGATACTATTCAAGGGGGAATACCATATTTCACTGCTGTGACATTAGTTTTAAGGGTTCTACTTTTTATCGTAATCTTAGCCCTCAAATGCCGCGTCAACATCGGTGTTTCATTTCTACAGGACACGAATTACATTCTTCTAGATATCATTTTAATAAGATACTAGTGCAATGCCCGTGAATTGCAATTCTACTGTCTATCCAATCTAACTAATTGATGTGTTAAATTTGCATGGAGAATTTGAAATCTGTCAATTATCAAATTTCAAATTTTATTAACGATTATTCAAACGCCGTTCAACGGTCAAGTTAGCTCTAGCTTCTCGTTGGCGAGCAGCTTTGATTCGTCTTACCATTTTGCGTTGTTCGTACGATAGTCTGTGGCTTCTTTCTTGCTGTTGAAGTCTTGCTGCTTCTCTCTTACGGTTGGGCATGTTTCTATCCATGGTGGCCTCTTTTGCCGGAATTTTATTCTGAAGTGTCGTCTATTATCTCTTCGAAGATTTTCAAGAAAATCACAATTTCGAAAACAATAACTCAAGTTCCAAAATCTAGGGCCTTATACTAAGTGGCAGCCAGGTTACTGGTCAAACGAATTTAAAACATTTATTTACGCATTATCAATTGAAAATATCAAAGCCACATGATGAAATTCAACAGAAGAAGTTCCAATGAAAATTTCTATTTGTGTAAAAATAAAGCGATTGTTTATAATGGATACCATAATGCAAGTAAGAGCGAATTGAATTGCCACTGAAAAATAATGCAATAGAATTATTTCTTCTATTTCTCAAGCTTAATCCGCGTTGCTATCAAAGCTATCGATTAGAAGAGGGGGTCACACAGACGGACGGGCGCGGCTCCTTTTATAATAGTGATAGTGATTTGATATACACGGCCACCAGTTTCGAGTGAGAAATGATGATATGATCATTTAATTATGATGATATGATGATAAAAAAATTATGATGATATGATCATTTAATTTCTTTATTGAGTGACATAATTGAATAATTCAATTTGTAATTATTGTAGTCAGATGGTTCTTTTGGTAATTATTTCGAGGACATCAATACAGACATATTTTCAACGCATTCAGTGTCAGCAGCAATGTTTCATGGTTATCGTATCTCCTTTCCCACTTCTCGCTCTCTCTTCATTTTCCTAAGAAACAAACGAAATTTAAAGACATGAATAATTACTTATTTCACAATTGATATTGATGGATGATGGTAGGCTATATATCACATATTTATTCGAAGCAAAGTAGGATTAGATATATTAATTATGGTATTATGTTGCGCGTTCATTTCGGCGTCGGTTTTTGCAGGTACGAAGGGGCCGCTCATATCTTTAATTTTAATTTTACTTTAGCATGATTGTACATATTATTGATTACGGATTTTACATTACATCTACATTACGGCGCCCGTGATGCAAATACGGAGAAGCTGCCCATATCTTCAATTTTAGTTTTGTGTCATCGTGGCGAGATGGGTTCTACACTCCTCGAAATTCTTTATGAAAAATAATACAACACTGAAGCGTTTGGGCCAAATATATTGAATTTCATCGAAACAAATCCACATCGGAAAGAATACACAACAAACACCACACGAGCGGCAGTGATTCATGAAATGAATTCCTTGCGTGTTCGCTTTATTGCGTCTTCCCCTGGAATGAACGCTTCGCCTCGTGGTAACTGTTTGCTCTGCGCGTGACGGAACTGATGAGTCATGAGCGTTTTTCGTGGTTAGCTGATGGAAATACCAACAATCCCGTTCAATTTATGAGGAACTAATGTTGCACCTAATCTCTACAAAATGAGGAAAATCCTGTATGATTGAAGTAACTGAAATATAAAAACAAATTTCATGAAGTCAAGTGGCAACCCTCAGTGACATGGAACTGAACGCGTAAGTTCCGTGGGGGTGAACGGAGGAGTGGGGAAGAGAGGAGAAGGAGGGAGCCGGGGTGAGAATATTCGTTCAATCAGTTGATGGGCGAAAGCTGGGGTATCGGCGGTCTCCTTTTTCGAATTTCATAGTACGACAGATCATCTGAACGATCTTAGAGGTGATTGAAAAGATGTTAACTAGTTTTGACGGGAACACATCTCTCACGGGTTTACATTTTACTTGAATCGTTGAGGCGATTGAAAAGATGCTAAATCGTTTTGACGGGAACACATCTCTCATGAGTTTATACCTCACTTGCATCTTTTCGAGTCGTAATATAGAGAAGTGCGCAGGCCAGACGCATTCCCGTTGAGTTGCAGTTGTGTAAAAGTGCAATGTGTGTGGTTGTGTGAACCGCATCACTAATCATTAGTTTTTTTAATGACTTTGTTCAAAATTAAATTATCGACTTCCTTTTTCCTATCATCTGATCGATGTTATTCGTCAGTTAAAGCGAGTCAGTTAAATTCTTGAAGTTAAAAAGTCGGGTATTTGTGTTTACTGTAAGGCTTCCACTGCACTCCTACATGCAAATGTAAGGTGAGGCTTGATAATGTTCTTTTTCGAAAGAATTTTGGTAAAGATATCGTGCGTCTATGTTCCTTCAGGAGTGAGCAGACGAAACGACCTGGATGAGGAGTTCACGACACCAGTTTGTTCAGGCGCAAAGATGCACTGGTCAAGGGAGCATCGTCCCATCACTTAGATATTTTTTCCAAAGGCCACTTGGCCATCGAAGCGCAACATGCTTTTGTCTTTTCTTCGAAATTTCACCACGAGACCTTGTACATAGTCCAAAATGGAATTTCTGTGGTCGGATGCTTTCACAGAAACTGGATTTGTTATTAGAGACGAACATTCAATTGAGGAGAGTTTCAACATTTTTGAAAATAAGTAGTGAAATCACTTGTCTGCTCTGCAATACACTAAGAGTTTAGCCAGTACCTCCTAGGTGGTTGCAATTCGCACATTCGAATGTTCTATCCCTTTAACTTTTTTTAATTTCAAGCCTCTTCCTTTAAAGTAACAGCGTCCCAACAACTGATAAAACGTGATAACATAACCAGATATTCGTCATATACGTCTGGTTAACCATGAACTTAACGACGGACATGTTTCTTTCTCCAACGAGGCTCATTTTCACCTCAGTAGCTACGTTAAGAATCATGACTTGAGGGGCTAAAATGTCGGAAATCTCAAGAACTTCAGCAAAAGCCCTATCATTCGGTTCCTGTCATGATTTAGAGTGCAATGTATAAGGTAATGATAATCGGTTTACACTTTCCCAAGAATACAGCCATGCCTTTAAATGCAGACTGTTTTTTGAAAAAAATTTCATTCTTTTGGCAGCTTTTCCAGCACTGAACCTGAATATTATATTTCCAATAGGTCAATTCTTAGGAAATCTCACTGGGAAGATGTAAAGGAGAACAAATGTATAAAGAACATTTTTATGATTTTTCATGGCAAACGTTTAAGAATATTATAACTCCTTCAATGCTGAAACATAAAAACGGTCTAACCTAGAAAATACAGGAAAAGTAAATAACATGAAAAATGTTTGGTTTCAACTAAATGAGGCCACCGTCCACACACCCTGAATTACGATGGTTATTTTGCAGAGCTACAATAGGCTTTCTCTGAGCGTTTGATACTCCGAAAAGGAGAAGTAAACTGGTCCGCACGTTCGCCAGATTTAGACTTTTCCAAAACTTCTCGTTGAGTTGTATGAAATCTCTTGTTCATGGGTGATATGCATAGTAATACTGGTGATATGCAAAGTAACAACCAGCCCAGAATGGCCAATATGCTGGTCGATTTTTTTAAAAGGGAACCGGAAATTGAATTTGAATGAGAGGGGAGTGATTGACTTGGCATTCAATGGTGATTTCTGCTCGCTCTGTTTTGAGCTGTGTGAAATTGAATTTCCTTCGTACTGTGACATATCATTATTGATTAACAAGTATAAAACCCTTGTATTTTTTATTTCACTTATAAAAAAATTAATTCATCCATACCTCCCTCATTCCGTACATTGCGGGAAAAAGAAACATTCTCAATTTTCTTTCTATATGCTTATTTATTTACTGTTTCAGAATTCTTTAATACCATTCTTTGTTCTCACACATTTGCTACCTTTACACTTCCGACACAGAGCACCGAGGCAGACTTACCAGAAAGCATCTGCGCCATCATCGCAGCCAGCATCGAACTGATGGCAGCAATTGCATCCATTTTTTTGATAGAAAAAATCGGTCGCAAAACCCTGCTCGTGGTCTCGGGTGCTGTTATGGCCGTCAGTCACGGTGAGGCTTTCTAAACTTACACTTGTTTGACAATTTTGAATTCATCGAAGTTATGCTGAGCTGCATTGTTCAGAAAACTAGTGCGTAAACATAATTTAACGGGGACGACTCATGCCCCTGCCAGGCCCATGTCGGTCCGATGAGCATTTTTTATGTTTTTGTTGCAAAAGGACCCTTAGGTGGTGGACTATTCGGTGCTAAAATTTTATGGCGCTACGGATACTAGATCCCCCCCCCCCCAGGGAGGTGTAAGGGAACCCAAAATCCTGAACTTTCGACCCCATATGAAAAAAAAAACTGGAAATGGATAATTTGCTACCATGCTTTTGTTTGAAATGCTTCAATGATTATAAAACTGGCTTTTGTTTTGTTCTAGCATAAAAACTCAATGACTTCTATTCTTTTGAAATATCAATAAAAATGAACTAAAAAACCAAAATGTCAAATTTTTTCAAAAAACTAAGGCCTGAATCGAAAATATGAGTAGAAAAATTGAGTTTCTTTTTAAAAATTACATTAAATAGTCAAATTTCAAATGAATCAGACTACAAATAAGAAGTTCAAAATTAAAAAAAAAAATTTTCTTTTTTTCTTAATTGCAATTCACTTTCTGAATATGGAGTTATGCATAGAGAAATAAAAATGAAAACAGCATTCAATTACTTGAATTGTTCACTAAATTACAGTTCAGATGACAATTCATTTATGCCCTATTACCAACAACCCTTATTTTCAACATTAAAAAAAATAGAAGTCAGTGAGCTTTTATGCTAGGGAAAAAGCAAAGACAGTTTTAGAATCCTTGGAACATTTCTAACAAAAGCATGGTAGCAAACTTCCCAATTGTACAATTGATTTTTTTTAATCAAGCTCAAAACCCAAAATTAGTGTATATTTTAGTTAGTGATCAAATATCGCAAATAAAAAAACAAAAGTTACAAATGGATAATTTGCTACCATGCTTTTGTTATAAATGCTTCAAGGATTCTAAAACTGTTTTTTGGTTTTGTTTTAGCATGAAAACTCAATAGCATACTGGACCTTACCTTATCTTTTCAAATTTCCCTCTCTACATTTCTATTGCAACTAGGCGAACAAATATGCATACAGAAATGTAAAATTGAATTCGAAACAAGTTTTCTTCTATAAAATTTTTCGATTTTCGTAATAGAAAAAGTTAGTACGCGAACATATTAAATTAACGCACACACTTGCACAAATCCCTACTTCTACAATTTTCAACGTAGAAGCTTGATTTTGGCCTCATTTGATACGAAAAGACTGTGGCAGCTCGAAAATGAAGGATTGTTTTTAATTTCAAATAAAAACAAAATTTTTTCATTCATTTATCTAAAAAATGTCTCAATTTTCCAAATTTTT
This sequence comes from Platorchestia sp. MABIK, assembly GCA_014220935.1. NCBI lineage: Eukaryota > Metazoa > Arthropoda > Malacostraca > Amphipoda > Talitridae > Platorchestia > Platorchestia sp. MABIK. Next base: position 28,527 of record JACJUY010001439.1, on the reverse strand, counting down.
CCTAATTTTTTGAATTTCAGTAGCTGCATTTCTATTGCAATAGGGAAAACGAAAATGAACACAAATATGTAAAATTGAATTATGAACACACTTGCTTCTATAAAGTTTTTTGATTTTCGCATTTGAAAGAAAGTCACTTTGCGAAAATACAAATATTTAAATTAATGCAAACACTTGCACAAAACACTACTCCTTCTATAATTTGCAACGTAGAAGCGTTATTTTAGTCTCATTCGACGCGATAAGGCTGTGGAAACAGCGTAAAGAGGCAGAATTTTATTTGAACTTCAAATTAGATGTTTATGATGAAAAATCTGGGACAGTCTTGGAAAATTACATTTTTTTGGACAAATTTATCAACAAATTTTTTCTAATTCGAAATTCAAAATAATCCCTCATTTTCGAGTTACCAGAAGCTTCCCGCATCAAATGAGGTCAAAATCAAGCTTATACGTTGAAAATTGTACAAGGAGTAAGGATATGTGCAAGTGTATGCATTAATTTAATATGTTCGCGCGACAACTTTTTTCCATTGCGAAAATCGAAAGTTCTTATTGAGGCAAATGTGTTTGGAATTTAATTTGACATATCTGTATGCATTTTCGTCTAAGATGTCTAAGAACTGGAGGTCTCTGGTGATATCTTTCATTCTTCCCGATATTTTACATGGATAAGGATCAACTTTTATTGCTTGTGTGAAACTAGTATTTTCTTCACCTGTTTGGGGAATGACATTTAACTTTCCAGCTATTTTCTTAAATCTTTCATATACAAATGAACATCATGATTTCTTGAATTATGCATAAACACTGGTATGAAACCAGGCTTCCGAATCTTCATATTACATTTTAGATGAGCTTCATTCAGCTTCAGTTTTTAATCTCTTTGATATTCTACAACTGTTTTTTTTCTCTCGGCAATAATTTCAGACAACACTCCCCGCATTTATTACCGGTCTTTTTGATATTGATTAGTTTATAATTTGACCTTCGAAACTTCTCAGGTAATTCCATGCCACTACACTGCGTTTCAAATTATAACAGGTCTCGTTATATTCTCATATTCCTGCTCTCGTTATTGTCTAACAAGACAACCAATTCAACGAAAAAATACATTAAAGAATTAAACTTAACAAAATGGAAGATATTATTATAGATATTCAAAGAGAAGTTGTTTTCAATTCTACAAATATGAATCAATTGCAGTTAGATATTAATTATATTCAAACTGATGTCGAATTAGAAACGCAAAAATAAAAGTATTACAATCATAAATTATTCATCTTGGAATTTGATAAGAAAAGTTTCTAATGAAATAGAGGATTTAAAAACAATGTTTACGTTGTTTTATATCAAAAGAATCATTTTATTTTCCGTTCTCCTAGATGTCACATCGTTGGGAGGTCAAACTGTGATAAAAATTTTTCATTAGTTTATCTCCTGTTAGAAAAATTTGTTGATTTTAATCACTTTTTCTATGCAGTTAATCAATACATCAACCAGAATATAAATTGTCAAAAAATGCTTTTGAGATAGGCTATAATCAATCTGAAATAATTGAATTATTTGAAAAGGATTATGGTGAAATCGACGATTGCCATCAAAATTTACCTATTAAACATAACTCAAAATCTAAAACTGAAAATTTTCAAGAAACAACTCCTATTCCAGATCCAAGTGACGTAGATTCAAACAAGAAAAGTCGTTTCACTTTAGAGGATATAGCAACTGAAAGAGATCAAAGTCAAGCAGATAGCTTTCATACAACGGGAAGAGATAATAACTGTAATTCAATTTATTTATCACACAATCAATATTTCTGACAGAGACAAACAATTCAAACAAATGCCAACGTTCTGATTCTTTTTGGTTTAGACTGAACTGACTTGGAGAATATTAATAGACATCATGGCTCAGGACGTGCCTTTTGAAGAATTTAAAGAGTTTTGTTCTAAAACTTGCAAAGAACCATAAATTTTATCATTATAAATAAAGACAGACATCCACTTCTAGGAAGGTATTCTTAAAACTTTAATAATTCGTATATTCTTAAAAAATACTTCGAAGAATGGAATTATTTCTAAGCCTAATGCTGTAAATCCATTTTCCATTAGATCAAGTAATTGAAATTCATGTATAAAAACTGGTGTTAGCGTTATAATATTTCTATAGCAAAAAAAAGGATATATTTTTTTATCTAGAAATGTCTTTTTGTAGATTAAAAAAGTGAAACTTAAATCTGAAAATGAGGTGATCGTTTGTGTAAGTAATTTCTGGTTATAAAGTGTCAAAAATTAGTCAATAAAGCCAAATTTCTTTAGGTTCTACTTAGATAAATATTTCATGAGGTTATTGTGGTGAACTGTGCCTTTCCCGGCATTTCATATCCTCCTGATGCCCTGCAGCTTTTAATCTCTTTCAATATTTTCAGTACACACTCGAACTTCCATGTCGTAGGCTTACACCTTCTCGTATTCCTCTCCGACCCAGGCATGCTTGGGGCATATTTTTACTCGCTGGCCTTGAACGAAGTTTGGACAAAGCAGCACCTGTCGTGGCTGCCGCTGACCGGCCTTGCGACTTTTATGATTGCCTTCGCCAATGGCTACGGGCCTATCACCTGGATTTTGATCGGTGCGTATTAATGACTCCTCTTATTAGAGATAGAGTTTCGTACTGGCCTTTGGTAACCTGAAAACTGGTCAGAGGGTTTTAGTTTCTCTCGTCACTAATAATTGTGTCTTGTGCCCCTAATTCTGTCTTCATTGCTTTCGTATTATGTTTTTTCAAATCTCTTCGGGTATTTTTTGCTTCTCAAACGATAGCTTCTTCGCAATTGTCACAGCTTGTCTCCTACATGTCTTAGGATGGAAATTATGGTGACACTTCATCTCTTATTCTCCACGCCCACTATTTCCTTGCTCATAGTCGTTTCTTCACTTCACCACATTTCCTCACTTCGCCCTTAGTTCTCACTTCACTCCATGTTTTCACCTTTCTCATTTTCATATTTCCACCAAAATTCTCACTTATTCTCATTTTCTCACTTCATCTCATTTTCTCATTTACATCATTTCCTCATTTCTACCCGTTTTCTCACTTCACCTCATTTTAATACCGGACGCCGTTTTAACACTACTTTTTATTTCCTCCTCTCCTAAATTTTCACAGCGTATCTTATTTTTCCACTTTAGGAGAGATGTTCCCACCCGAGGTGCGCAACACCGCCGCTGGGTTCACAGTCACTCTCACGTGGTCAATGTCCTTCATCACAGTCTACTCCTATGACCTCCTCAACGTGAGTACCATCACCACAGTCTACTTCTATGACCTCCTCAACGTGAGTACCATCACCACAGTCTACTTGTATGACCACTTCAACGTGCCCTCTTCATCACAGTCTACTCTCATGACCTCCTCAAAGTGAGTACCATCATCACAGACTGCTCTCATGACCTCCTCAGCTCATCATCATCACAGTTTTGTACATGTTAGGCAAGGGTTTATACTGATCGTCTTTCAAATGGTGTATTTCATGTTCTAATTTTATTTATTTTATTTGCGTTGGGGTGATGCTGCTTTCGAATGAGGCATTAAGATGGAGTTACTATGAACCCGTGCGCGTATAAGCAAAGAAATTCCTTCGTTTTGCTAAACAAATCACGCATCTGTATCAAAGCATTCTTTTTAATGCTTTAAACCTCGGAAATGTTCAACCAGAACTCGAAAAATGCGTACATAAAAATTTTTGTGGCATTTTTCTATCGAAACGGAAAGCCCAATATTCAAACTTAATCACAATGACAACTTTACATTTTTCGGTAGCTGATTTTAGAATTTGATAATTTCATCCAAAACGAAATTAATTTCTTGATGTGAATTATGGTCCCTTTGTTTCTGTTCGTTATTTCTGGTACTGATTTTATCTTCAGTGTCGAAAAGCCCCTTTACAGAAACATCATTGCGACCAACACATGTTTGTATGCTGCGCTGTTTTCTTATGAATAACTTTCTCTCTGTTATTTCTGCTCAAGAAAAATTAGTTGAAGACGTTGTTCGCAGCGCAATTTTCAAAACTGTAGAATTTAATTCTTGATACACGCTGTATTCTTTTCATTTCATTATAATCAATTCATGGGGTAGGAGATGAGAATTATCCCACGTATTCCAGATGCTTTCCTGAAATGGTCATCATTGAGGGGCAGAGGGGTAGCTTAACATTATTTGAATAGTGGTTGATCAAGTTAGCACATCTTCTAATTTTGTTGCCTAGATGATGACGAAGGCGAAAGTGATTAAACTTCGTGACAGAACGAGGCTGCGTAACTTTTGGTAACATGATCTTCTAAACAGCATCTTCCTGTATGTCTATAACAACCCTCCGTAGCGAAGAATGAGCAACAGGCTTAGGTTAATTAGGTTTATCTATCACCTGAAATAACACCTCCTCCCTCTCCCCCCATACTTAACACCCCCGTAGCAGGCGAACGAGCGAACGTAAGAACCTCATTTTTTCACATGATGTACCTGACATCTTACACTTCCGCTGGCAGTTAAAATAAAAATCTCCAAAAATGTCCCCATTCAGGAGGTACTCTTCCCTTAAAGAACATGCTCCGACGCCAAATCGAGATGGGACATTTTTTTAGTGAGAGGCTTGCCAGAAGATAACAGAACGTGCAATCCTACATATCGTAACCTGCAAGAAACTATTTTCCTTGAGATGTTAAAGATGTTTTTCCCTTTTTTCTGTGAACATTCGCATTATTATCATTATAACAGTCTTAAATCATCTCGTGTAAGCGTTTTTTGGAAGTCTGCCGATTTTATTTTTGCACTAGCGTTTTAGATGTTTTTACCTTTTTATAACTAAATAAATAAATAATACTTGTAAACCTACGTAGAATAGTAGTAATTTCTATAGATGACTTTTCCTTCCTAGAATATGCCAATATAATTTCCTGTTCTGCAAGACACAGAAGTTGGCGCGCTGATATCGCCATTTTGCTGGACAATAGGTGAAAAAAATTTACGAGTATCATTTCTAACTCCGAAGGAGTGTGATTACTGTTTAAAAACTTCATGCAGATTAGGCACAGTAATTTTTACATTGTTGCTTAACTTTTTGCAATGGGATAATTTCAGCGCCAATTTTACATTGAAATATTGAGTTGAATTTCTTTATTGAAACCGTGTAACGATGTATCTAGTAAATAGATAATGAGATTATTGACATCTCTTGGAAGTTCAGTTACAATTCAGTTAAAAATGATTGAGTAATGAACTTTTACATGCTGTTATTTTTTATGTGATGGCATGGCTGCTACCGTGGCTATTCATATATATTAATTCACGTATGTATATATATATATATATATACATGTAAATACGTATACGTATATTTAAATATGAGTACATTTATACACAGAAATATTGTTTTTAAATGTTTAAGTTAAGTAAAAAGCATACATAAATTTAAATTACGCAAATACATACTTAGATTCTTGCAATTACATTTGAGCAATAAGCCTGAAAGCGTGCTCTGTGTGGCAGAGAACGCTGGGCGGCTTCGGGTTCTATTTGCTGTACGGAGCTACTAACGCTGTGGCGGCGGCCTTCCTTGCGCTCTACATGAAGGAAACCAAAGGCAAATCTCTGGAGGAGATCACCGCCATGTTCAGACAAAGCGAAATTACAGAGAATATAGCTACAGAACAAACACGTTTCTAGGGACTTGGCTGAACTAAAGGGCTAACGTGAGGCGATGGTAGAAGCTTGCTGCCAGAGTGTTCAGGTGTAGGATTATGAGGAGATGAGTGAGGTAATGTGCAGGGTTGCGGAGTCGGAGTCGTGAGACGCAGTGGCCAGAGCCGCATGTTTTTGAGTGGAGTCGGAGTCGTTCATTCGAACGAGGTGGAGTTGAGATCGGAGTCGCAATTTTTTGTTGCCTTCGTCTCTAATTTTTGCTAAAATCTATTTAACCTGTCTAATGCTAATAGTTTAAAACCGAAAGTGAACAAAACAAGGCTGATATACTTTAACAAAAAGCCAAGAAATATACATTGTTTTGCTGATTTCTTTTGTTAAAACTACGAAGCACCGTATATTACCTATTATATACTGTCATTGATATCTATTCATTCTGGGTTCGTATGCATACGTATGATACGTACAAGTAAGAAAAATGATTTTCAAACAGGACTGATTGAAGACTTCATATTTTACAATTAAAGAACAAGAATTAGTCATTGAAAACATCGTAAATCCATTCTGTTTATTTCAGTCTCGGTTATTTTCCAATTAATAAATATAAAGGAAGTGGAAACTAGTAATAAATGCATTGCAAGTTACGCACATGGTAGCTCAGCTGATGCAATACATTTAACTCACACACAGAGCGGCAACTCTGTACGTTTTTGATGTATCACACTGTATGCCAGTGGTTCTCTACAACGATATTTTCTAGTCTTTAGGTAATGCTATGGTGTGTTGATTGATAATGACAATAGTCTTTGCAAAAATATAAAGTTATGTTCTAATCATAAAGATTTTTAGTCTCTAGATCATGAAAAATTGACAATAACTACTTTTTGCCGAAAACCTAATGCTGATACCTGAAGATTTCTAGTCTCCGGTTTTGTTATCACTATTGATCATGGAAATTTAATTATTCCTCTAATGTTAATAACTGGAATATTAGTTGACTTTTTCACCTATACTTAGCACCTACGTACTTCATTGTAATTTTTTTTAAATTTTTGTTCACTTTCTAGTTTTTAGGTCAAGTTACCATGTATTAATAAGGGAAATTTCTTTGTACTGCTAATTTTATACTTTGAATGTTGTTTGGTTCTTTCAGGTTTGTATTGTCTTTCACTCTTTCAATTTCAAGTTTTATTTTTATCTTCTACGCACTCCCCAGTCTTTAAGAATGCAAACGCTGATATAGAGATTTTTATACGTGTGCTTTCATAATTTCAAAACTTTAAATAGTATCTACTTTTCGGTATTATTTTATTAAAAACTTTTTCATAAAGAAGATTGGGAAACGTTTTAAGATAATCAATATCGATATTGGGATGCATAAAAAAATTAAAACATAATGTAAACTAGCTGCTGTTAAAATAATAACATAAGACTTGCAAAAACCTCACTTAGCCACACATGTTGTAACTGAGAGCAATGCATTGCTTCAACTGTAATGATTGTTAAATTTTATGCAATATAACCAAATATCTTGCAGAAGACGTTCCGAATTGCAACAAAAACTCGATATGAACAGAACATCACCGTTTATAAAAATAAGAAAGTTTCAAATGCAGAATTAAAAGTTACAAGAGATACAAAAAAGTTTCATATAACCCACAAAGAAGCTTAAAGTTGCTTTTATTCGAAAACATAAGTTACCAGAGACGTCAAGACCACTGAGAGGGAAGCAGAACGTCTTTTGCCTATTGTAGCTGTAACAAAACATAGTGTTGAGCAATGATGGGGCACCTGTACTGCATTGTTTCTCTGCGTTGTGTAGATGCAGAGATTAAAAGGCAGAGAAAATCGTGCCTACCTTCACTACAAATACAACAAAATTTTTGAAATATCGAGCATAGTAATTAGATTAACTACTATAATTTCGTGGGAGATCTTCAGTTACAGAAATGAATAGGTGACGCTGATCTGTACTTTTCAGGGTAGGCACTGCCTACCTTGCCTACTGGGAGAACACGTCTCTGTTACATTTGTATGCCTACTCATAGGGCACGTCTCTGTTATATACATCATAATAAACCTTATCTTTTAACCTATTTTTTGCAATTTAAATGTCATTTGTAATTAAAGAATATGAAAAATATATACAGGTGGCAAAACCAGCAAACATCGAGAAATGAAACATTCATCGTAAGAATTGTGAATAAGTGGAATTGAAGTAGGAAAATTGTGCATATGTGTAGTCGGAGTCGGAATCTCACTCCCCTAATTCTGAAAAGGTGGAGTCAGAGTCGAAAATTTATTCCTTCGTCTCCACAGTCCTGGTAGTGTGACATTGTGGTGGTGTGAGAGTGTAATAGTGCGGAGTAAGGCTGTGAAAGCTTGAGAGCGTCGTGATAGGAGTATAGAAGTGAGAGGGCAAGAGTGATGTCTTCTCGCCAAGATTACAACTATCTACGCACTCAAGTTAACTTCTCCAGCCTTTTCAAGCCTTAGGAAGACGGACTTAATCAGCACAAGACGAGTGATGGCACAGAGTGGAAATTCAGTGATGTTTCTAACTTACTCACCATAAAATACATCCTGTAAATGAAGTTTCCGTTCACCCTTTATCCTGTCGGGCTCGTACTTGTATTCCCACTTCTTCCGATGTGTATAAATATATCTCGTTAAGCAAACATTCGTTGCTGCACCTCGTTCACAGCTGAATTCATATGCAGGTTGATGGCAAAAAAAAGTTAAAACTTAATTACTTTTAGAATAATCGAGCAATTTTATACCCAACCACGAAAAAAACTGAAAGACAGCATCCTATTTGCTTGGCATAGCAGACATTGAAATATACGAGTTTAAGCAAAAATATGGCATCAGTCCTACTTTTGCAAAGGCTGCTTGGCTAAAACTTTTCTTTTGTGTTTTCATTCTTTGGCTCGCCATCAGCGCGCATTATTGTTACCGACAACATCAATCTATAATTACATATCACTTCACTTAATATAGTTCCCCTCAATACGAATAAATAAGCAATAGCACAATTTTGCTGTTCAAATTGTAGATTTTCCCTTGTCCTCGGATTGGCTTGGCTCTGTCTAAGTGATTAAAACTAAGATATATTCTCTTGGAACATCAGGAAACCACACAAACGAGTCTCTTCAGGCCTACCTATCCCAGACTGGTGTTCAGAAAAACCTGCGTTGCATCGAATGTAAAATGATTTGCCTTAAATTTCAGATACATAAGTGAGGTGGCTGGTTTATGATTCATCCGAGGCCAGAGCACTGAAGACTGAAATAATGTGACTTATCTGCAATGAATTTCAATATTCGTTACCAAAATTTGAAAAATTAACCACCATTGCGATTCATCTATGTTTTTTGGATGACCATGTGAGAATAAAATTACTCTCTACACATGAAATTTTAGGAGATTTCACTCCATCCACTTTATGATTATTCCGTTTGCCACTGCTCTTTAAAAACATTTTTTTGCACAGTTGAATGATCGGGCTTATTTTCAAGTACAGGAAAATAAAATTTCAAGATTCGATTGGACAGAAAAAATTATTTAGTGAAATTTTTTATAACCCCATGCATTATGGAACTTTAATAGCCCTGTTTAGTCTTTTTCAGTATTACTGACAGCGTCTGAGAGTAGTTTATTATCTAACTCTAACCAAACGACTCGTCACACTGCTCAGAATAAGGCTGCATTGATCGTCAAAACTGCACCTACGACAATCATCAAAACGGACTCTCAAAATTTCATGGGCCGAAATGAATCCATTTATATAACACTAGCCAACAATCACTTTTGCCACTGGTAGATATAATATACAGTGGGGGAAAAAATAATACATCACGTTGATTAAATCGCCAGATTCCACATTTCTAACCCACGTATAATTACGAAAATTGGTCTATATATAAATAACAGCACAAAAAGGTTAATAATGTATCCAAAACTTAGAAATATTCATTAGAAAAATACTTAGGAACATGTATAATAAATTCGTGAACTAAAGTTTACAACACATTTCAAGATATAAATGTATCAATACTTCGTTTTATAGCCGTTATTGTTAATTATGGCTTCCAGACGTTTAGAGAAGTTCACTACCAGCCTTTTCCAAGTTTCGGGTGTAATTTTATTCCATTCTTCAACGCAAATTTCTTTGAGTTCAGTGATGTTATTCTAACCTCTTTTCTGAATCTTCCATTTCAATTCCCTTCACAAGTTTTCCATTGGATTCATGTACGTGGAGTGACTTGGCCATTCTAAAATGTTTATCTTCTTCATTCCCAAACATTCCATGGTTTCTTGCGCAGTATGCTCTAGATCGTTGTCTTGTTGGAAGGTCCATCCATATATCAATTTTAACGAACGAGCTGAAGGTAAGAGCTGCTTTTCCAATATTTCACGATATTTCCTGCCATTCATGGTTCCTTCAACGATGTGAAGTTTACCTGTGAGCAATGATTGAGCTACCACCAAACTTAACAGTGGGTTTGGTGCCGTTTGGTTTATACTCGTTTTGTTGCCTCCAAACATGATTTGTGCTCTTTCTCCCAAATGATTAGGTTTTGGTTTCATCTGATCACAGAATAGAGTTCCAAAACGTTGCAAGCGTGTTCAAATGGTCGTTGGCATACTTCAGTCTGGCCTTGACGGGACGTTTCTGGAGAAGAGGTGTCTTACGAGGGGTTCGGGAGCGAAAACGTTCACGGCGTGGGGCCTTGCTGATCGTGTGCATGCTGGCTTCGATCCCAGATGCCTTGAGATCATCCTTCAAATCTTCACGAGTAATTTGAGGCCTCTGCACTACTGAAAAACTTGAGGCCTCTGGATTTCCAATTTTTAATGATGTATTCAACTGAAAAACTTGAGGCCTCCGGATTTCCAATTTTTGAACGGCATGGTCGTAAATCTCCCGTAGACAGCCAGTTCGAGGCATTCCCTCTTACGTATTTTGATTCCAACCAAGACTATAGGAACACACAGTAGTGCACATGTCTTCCGATGTCCCAAACCTTCATTATGGAGCTCCACAATACGTTCACGAAGGTCTTGGCCTATGTCCTTAATCTTACCCATGCTTACGACCTCAGAACGAGAGCTGCTGTAACAATGACACATTCATGGAGATGAATGCTCACGAAAGTTCGGTTATCAAATAGTAGAATGTATTATAACATTCTGAAAAAATCCTACAATAATTTTAATGTAAAATATCGAGAAAAAAAATCGGGGATTGTAAATTTTTGTTCTCGTATTTATTATACATGTTATTTTATTTTTCATTTTAAAAACGAGTGTGGTTTTTGATATATTATTATCCTTTTATATTATTTTTATATGTTGCCTAATTTTCGCAATTGTACGCTTAGAAATGTGGAATCTGGCGATTTAATCAATGTGTTGTATTATTTTGCCCCCAACGTAATGAAAATTGAAGTAATCAACAATTTCGTTAACTTATTTTAAAATATGGAAGCACATGTCAGTATGTATTTTTATAAATTTTAAGTAAGAAGATAACAGCGAGGAATAAGACTTTGAGACGTAACATTTTATTTTTAAAGCTTTACAGTTAAAAATGAACGTTTCGACTCAATGAGTCATTCTCAACAATTGCTCAAAATAAAAATGATTTAAAACATCGAAGGCAAATGTAAAAGTAAGTAAAACTGAAAAATCGATACACTATTTAAAAAGAACTTTCGTTGTAAAATATGAAGAGATTCTATACTCCGCAGATCAACGGGGTTTGAAGCAGAGACTATAATATTAAAACCGTCTAGTTTTATTGGAAGATAACATCTTTCAGCATGGGTTCGAATGGCTGAGTGAGAAGGAGCAGCAAGCCAGGATTTGGTTGAAAACTTTTGAGGAGTTAGTTTCCCTTGCGACGAAATGGTCGACAGTAAAACGTTCAGGTCGTACAGTGCGTGGCGCGAAGACTCTTGCTCTAAACTTATTTTATCTGAAAGACACGATACATTAATTCAGTTTTAGAGAAGCCTAGATTTTGAACATGTGAGTTCAAAATTAAGAAGACATTTATTTATTGAAGCATTCAAGCACGTTCTTATTTTAATATTTGATATTTAAATTCACCGGGAAAACATATTCAGGATATGAATACATTTCAACGATACATTTAGTATTTAAATACATTGAATATATTTAGTACTGGTCCCTGTGCCCAACAGTTCATGACCGCCTTAATTTTCCACAACATCACTCCATTCCCATCTTTATCCCTATGTTCTATCGCTTCCTCGCCGTGCCCTTTTCACTTTTTCCATGTCATTTTCCTGCTCTCCCAGAAAGTTACTTTGAACCTTCCACCTCACCTCCAATCGAGCGTTTTTGCTTCAAGGAAATAAATTCATCGGTCTTTAAAAGCCACGGCGTGCAATGTAAAATTAACTCTCTCCAGGTTAGGCGAAATCAAACCCGCAATTTGGTGAACCTCTTTATTAAAATGGTAGCAATCAAAGCGTGCATTAACAAAGTGATGTGAGCTGGAAACAACAAGATTATCGGCTTATGCTTCTTAACGTTATTGAAGGTTGCCGTAATTTAACGCTGTACAAAACCACCCCTGACAGCACTCATGTTATCATGCTATGTGGCACTGAACATCATATTACATACCTGAAAGCTTGTAATGATTTGTTAAAGAATATGGATTTTTTCCGCAAAACTTAAATTATCCTGCTAATAATTATTTGTCCAACAAATTCCATATCATTCTGTAGGCTTGTAATTATTCTTCAGGCCTATAAATTTGTCTTCTTTTAGTGAATAAACTTAAAACAGTTCAAATATCCAGACTAATGAACTATCCGGCAAGTTACTATTCGGCACATCAGAATATTGCTGGAACTATTGAAATATCTGCATACAAATTGACAGGTAGATCACCACTCAGACCCTGGATACAAGCAGATTTTAAAACCTGGGAATGAGAACCTGACGGTGGATGTAAAACTTACTAGCAATACGCGGTGCATGAATATGTAACGTGACTCTACCAAACCCAACTGGGAAGCCGTTTAATGGTTTTGGTGAGTATCTTGTTTACGATGTGACGTCAATATCCTCCTGGAAAGCCAATTTATCGTCGTGCGGAATATGAACGTGGTGCAGTTGTACAATATGCGCTTGGCAAATGTTTTCTGGAAAGTCCAATCAGTTTGGCAATCATTTACAATCAGTTTGGCTCGCTCTTTGAAATTGATCTACCTTGAAAAACCTTTTTCATTGCTGGGAAAGAACCCTTACTTGTATCACTCTACAAGAATTCCTGTGATTCGAGCACAAAAATGCTTAGAAAATGAGGAAAGAAAACCTGAAGCTCCGATAGTTTCTCCGTGGAACTTTTAATGTCATAAATTTTTCCATATTATGAACCTTTTAGTGGCCCAATAATTTGCAGGCCTTCCAACACGTTGATTTTACGTGTCGCTACTTATTACACGATGTATACGACTTTATTACAAAAATTTTTTGAGGAATCTTAAAAATCTATTTTATGTGCTATAATTGAGCTCGTGTGAACAACTTGCAGCCGAAAGCTGTTTATCAGGAAGTAAATGATATTATGTATAATTGTTTTTCTATAACTTTGACCATCTATGCAATTCGTGAGCAGGGCATACAGGCAATCTTATGTGCCATAATTTTGGCGATAATGAGGGAGGTGTTGAAATGAAAAAAAATTACCCACATTACAGAGGCAATACACTGCTAACAAAATGGAATACCATTGTAGGATTTTGAAATGAAAAAACACTGTCTCTCGATTTTTAACAACACAAATAACAAATTCGACAAAATAATGACAACATCAATACCAACTGAAGATAACACTTGAATCAAATGCATTGGACAAAACTATGAGAGCGCATAAATGTAAAAGTTCTAGAAATAAGCAAAAATTTCCCTAGATTAAAATTTAAATGAAAACGACATAAATCGAATAGTTGAAAACATCGAAGTCTTGAACGCTAAAATAAAAATTTGAATCTTACATATGAGCTTACAAGTCAAAATATAATTTAAAAATAAAGAATAAAAAAGGTGTAAATTAGAACGAAACATAAAAATTATAAATACATTTTTGGATGCTAAAACTTCAATTCATTTCATTTACATCTTAAAAGGAAATATTATCTCATTAAACGTTTATTTAAAACACAATGTTGCCTTTCCCTATGTTCATGAAACAAAAACTAAATACAATGACAAGAGTGTGGGAGGGAGATGCGCTGCCAGCGCTTATTAATTAACTTTTAAACTCAAAAAAGGTGCTGGATGAATTTTGATGATAGCACGGTGCCCTAAAAGTAACAATTAATGTTAATGAAGTAAGGCTTAAAGTTTGGCCTCACGATGACTAGTAATGGTAAATTTATTAACCTGTACTTCACCTAAATAGCCAAGCAACAGAGAAGCATACCTAGATTCCTTACTCAAATTTATTAAACTTTTTGTCTTGTTTTATAGAATTTAACAGATTAATCTCATCTCTTAACATTAACAACAACAAAAAAAACAAATGTTTCATTCTACTATAAAGATCGTATTCTAATTTCAATCTTTGAAACATCGGTAGTTGTTATCGTAAAATACACAAATCTCTACTGTGGCGAAGAACCTCGTACTCGCCACTTGGTCATAACATCTACGCTACACCCATTTCTACCTGCTAACGAGGTACAGTATGTTCATTTACGGCACCAAGATTGTACAACTACAATGCATAGTTTGAGTGATTGCCATAAATAGCGTAGGAAGCAAGTCAAGCAATAAGATTAGATCTGATAAACAATGACGATATATTGGAAGAAGCGTCGTTGATGGTTATTCAAGTGAGGCCATTTGTGATTAAATTATTTGTGAAATTAATCAAATTAATGCGTATAAAGACCATGTGTATATTTAGGTGAGCCTCAGAAGAAAAATTGTTTTTTTCGGCAGACGCAAGTTCTTTAAAATGTAACCCTTTGTGTGAAGACGTTCATTTTCATCGGATACAACCGTAAGCCTTATTTAATTAAGTTATTCATAACATGGTATTCTACCGATCAATTTTTCCGTAATGCAACCAAGTTCATCTAAATCCGCCTGAAATATAGCGATTAATTTTAACAAGTTACTTTATGGTGAAATACAATCATTCACTTCAACTTAGTAACCCAGCTCGCCTTGAAAACGCGCGAAGTCAAATAGATAATTCCTTCATCTAAGCATATTCTTTGATGCGAATAACAAATAGTCATTCAACTACTTCCAAGTTGTTTTCGGTTTCGAAAAGATGCAAGTTTCTAAACATATTGCTTCCACAAGAGCTTCAAGATCTTTGAAAACCAATCAACAGAATCTTGTCTTACTTTTTATTTGTAATTACACAAAATTTTCAAAATTCATCTACTGCTTTAGAGAGTCTTTCTAATCAAAATATTATTCCCTAGAAATACATCTGCGAAAACTTAAATGGCATCAAGAGCTTTCTGGACCTCGCCGAAGATTTCATCGGGAGTAAAAGTTGCAATAATACGTGCACATTTGTCCTTGTAGTAGTCGATGACAGGTTCGCTGTGCTTGTGGAAAGTGGCCAACCTCTTCTTGATGGTCTCCTCGTTGTCATCCACACGACCCGAGGTCTTGGCGCGGTTCAGCAGCCGCTCCACCATGGTATCGTCGGGCACTTCGAAGTACAAGACTTTGGTGCACGGCAAGATCTGTGAACAGCGCAACACGAATGATGAATTTCATGAGAGAAAACGAATGATTGAGCAGAAATTCAATTTAATTCGAGTACAAAAATATATAAATAACTGCGCTGATAGTTGAATTCGCATACATAAACACAAATAAACGAACTGACTTTCACTTTGATTGAATAGAAAAACATATCTTGTGACTTCGTTGATGGTCAGTTTGATTCGAATAAAAAATTACAAGTTAGGAGGTAATAGACAACCTAATCCAAGCAGATAAATACAAAAGATTGAGTTGATGGTTATCTTGATCCGTGTAAAAAATACAAAAAATAATCCTAATAGTCCCTGAAACTGAAATTTCAATTATTAAGGTAATTCATCGCTTGTTTAATATCGCTGAAGCGTAGAAAAAAAAAGTTTTAATGTTTTATAAATATCTGATCAAAAGTGAAAAGTGCAGTGCCAGGGAAAAAAATTATTAATGAAAAAAGCTTTATAATTTAGAGAAAACAGAGTAGAAAAAAACACGAAAACAATATAACACATTAATATTTCATTCCGGCTATGAAATCGTAGCTATCGTGGAACATCAATTATGAGTGTAATAATTGGAATAAAAGTCCACAGTGGAGTGATTTGATGGGCTTCAGTCTCACTGCACGACAAAACGACGCTTGGTTTGCGACCTTACCCAAGTACGCGCACATGGCGCCACGCATGGGGAAATTTTTCGGTAGACTCGAACAAACCAATTAGTCTTCATGAGTAGTCGTGAAACAACAACTGAAAAATATCACTTTCCTTTAATAAGAAAATGTTCAATCACCTGCCTCAAAGAGTACTTCTCTTCATTAAAATGGGTTATGTTTCAGTACATCACTATAAACGGTTGCTTCTCTCTTTCAACGTACAAGGTCTATGTTATCGGCAAGTTCCCTCAGCTAAAATTTGCAAACAGCAGCAATACAAAAAAAAACATATTAATATTTTGATTATAACCTCTTGATTAATGAAAATGCAGATAAAATGGACCAATATTCTGTTCATCATTTCCAGACGGTTAAAAATAATAACCAAAACAGTATAATGTGTGTTTGTATCACAATTTCGAGGCAGAAAATATTAGGCAAATAGATAAAAAATATGTAAAAAAATTTACAACCAAAAGAAAATCCTGCTTTTCAACCCTTTTCACCACGTAAAATGAAAATGTAAAAACGAAAATATAAATGTAAAGGTAAAAATCTAAAATTTCTCAAAGTGAGGTATTTGTAATTTACCGACCGTGTTCTCAAATTGCACGCCCTGAGCTTGTTCTCGGGGGTAGCCGTCGATGAGGAATCCTTTCGAGGAGGAGACTCTCTTCAGCATCGCCTCAGCAAGCAGGTCAAGTACGACTTCCTGTAAATGAAAGACGGCTTCAGCGATTTTTTTCTGTCACGAAAGCACGAAACTATAAGATCAAATTCCAAATTTCAAGATCTGTGAGAAAATATATATGAGCAGTCTAGTAAAAATTCGAAATCAGTATTGGGAAACTATAAGTGAAACTACGAAATCAGTATTGGGAAACTATAAGTGAAAATACGAAATCAGTATTGGGAAACTATAAATGAAACTATAAGATCGGTTTAAATGAAATTAAAAGTTCAGTTAGAAAATCTGTAGGATCTTTTGAAAAAACAATAAGATCGGTTTTGGTAAACTATAAGATCTGCTTGAGAAAACTTAATGATCAGCTTAGTAAAACTGTAAGATCACTTTAGAGGAACCATAAATCATTTTTATAAGTAAAATCTTGCACAGAAATCAAGTTTGTACTCTAAAGGTCGTTGGAGATAAGTTCGAGGGAACGCATTCCATTCGCGAATCCCTTTAGAAAAATTGCACTTACCTACCGACAGCGCACATGAACCAACGAAGCAGTTGGTCATGAATTCTGGAGTGAACTTCACCCCTATTTTACATATATAGTTAATTTAGTTTTGGAAGCACGATAAAAACGTGTTAACCAAATCATGCCCTCTTTCATTGCTTCCTATTTTATGATGTTCAGAAAAGTCATCCCTTTAAATTACTCGAGGCTTGCTATCGCACTTCCACTCTCTCATGGCACATGATTTTTGCAGGGATGCTCCGTCGAGTAATGAACGTGGCATCTTCTTCAGCATTGCTTCTTACATCGTGCAGGCCGAAAGTTATCTATTTCCTTTCCCAGAAGAACTTAGTTGATGATTAGGTTGATTAGTAATTATCCACAGGAGAAAAATTTTCTCTATACTAGAGCTTTTCTCAATTGGATCAATATATAAAAGCTCGAGTAATTAAGATCAAAATTGCTTTTCAAAATACGAAAAACAAAGCATCCGCTTTTTTTGAGAATATTTCATAACAGCATAAGCAATTCTTCATTGCTCAGACTGTTATAAAATATTATTTCATAACTTTACTGACTCAACCAAGCCTAAACCACCACGAACCAAAGGCACGAGGTCGCCCTTCTCCATGATGGCGTTGAGAGCCTTGCCTCTCTCGGAGCCTGAAGCGACCTCATCTCTGAGCAAGTCTCCGGAGGATAGGTGCGTGAAGCCGTACTTCTGGACGATCTTCTCGCACTGAGTGCCCTTACCACAGCCCGGACCGCCTGCAAGTCGCAAAGTGAAAATTTCATACGGGGAATAAACAGATAATAAATAGACATCGTCTTCGTCTCGATGTTGGCTCTGGGTTGTGAATTTCACTCGACGAAACTACAGAATCAGCGCAATGATGAGCTCAGAGTTGTGAATTTCAAGCAGGACACGATTTGGTTGACGTTTTGAAAAGCTTGATTAAATGAATTTCTCATTAAAAAAAAGCACGGTATTCATTACGATTAGCTCAGGAATTGAAGAAAATTTCAGAGCACTTAGGCAAAACAGCTTGACAACATAATAAAACATCATTAAGCAGAAAGATGTATTTAAGTGAGATGTATTCGTAGATTGAATTCGTTTAAATCCTATTTCTAGGTATCTTGACCACCTAGGATAATAGCTCATTGAGATCAATTCAAAGCATTTCGATTATCTAAGATGCAGGCTCATAAACGTAAATTCTGATGTCCTCCGTTGCTGGAAAAATTATTCCTTTCAGCTGATTTCAGTGCTTAACGCTTTGACCGCAACGTGAGCCACCGATGGCCACGGAGGGAATTTTTATAATAATCCTGACCGACCAGTTGCCACAAACTCAATTTCCAGATATACATGATTAAAGCTAAATGAAGGCACGAGCCAGTTTATGTTTGCTATTTTTAACATTTTTACTTCAATTGACTTCAAATTTGAATTGAATATCGAACTTCAGCTTTACCAACTACGGTCTAAGTGCTAACTCTGATAACTGAATGTTACAGCAGCATCATAGAAGAGAAAAAAATCCCCCCCCTTTTTCAGTGTCAGATGTAGAAAAAAAGGAGCAGCATTTTCAGATTTTGAGGAAGAATTTGCCCTTTAAAATTGTCCCACATGTTCCAGTTTTACTCACGATGGCCTTCAAAATCATTGGCATATCCCCACGAACCCTGCACGTTGTGTTGCAAATAAATCCGGAAAATATAGGCTTACCGAGAACAAAAATAACAGGCAGCTTTGCAGCTCTGAGGGGACCCAGGTCCAATTCAGCTCTCTTCACTTCTGCTGCCTGAAATAAAGGAAACGTTGAAGTTATTTTTACACCTGCTGCCTAAAATAACGGGAAACGTTAAAGCTATTTTTACTTTTGCTGCCTAAAATAAATGGAAACGTTAAAACTATTTATACTTTTACTGCCTGCAGTAAAGGGAAACGTTAAAACTATTTTTACTTTTGCTGCCTGAAGTAAAGGAAAACGTTGAAGCTAATTTTACTTTTGCCACCTAAAATAACGGGAAACGTTAAAGCTATTTATACTTTTGCTGCCTAAAATAAAGGGAAACATTAGAACTATTTTTACTTCTGCTGCCAAGAATAAACGAAAAAAGTTGATCTCACTTCACCTCTGCTGCCTAGATTAAAGAAAAATATTCCATCCCTGTGCACTTCTGACGTCAAATATAGTAAATTTTACGAAAATATAAGCCGACACAATCAATCACCAACCAAATCTTTTAAATTTAATCTAATCAAACAAGTGCTGGCTCACATTTAATGTATCTAAACTAATTCAATAATCAGCAATCTAAGGGCTTTCACATTAATCAATAAATGGCAACACTACTTCATGAACTACTCACTGTTAAATCCCCTCACTGCCATTACGTATCGTCATTAGTAGAGGGAATCACATCAAAATAATAGTGCCTCTTTGCCATTATCTATTGTTATTGGTACCAAATGAAGGCGCTAGATGAGACTTCACCAACATGACGGCACGGCAGACGCCTTTTTTGACATTATTCTAGCCGACTCTGGTATTCATAGAATGCAAATTAACACAAAAAATTTACTTCCTCCTATCAGCGGAAGTATAAATAAATTATGAGAGAGTGTACATGTATGTATGTTCCAAATGTGCACGCGTATGTTGTGAGTATGTACACGTATGTACAATGTGAATGTGTACGTGCATGTTGTGAGTGTGCACAGAAGAACAAGCCTCGTATTCTACACACAGCAGCAGCTGTTGGCTCGTACAAAAGTCCTGCCAAGTCTTGGCACTCTTACAAGTATGTGTAACATCTTCACCCGCACTTCTTACATTTTTTGCTCGGCAGCAACAGATTCACGTATCTCAAAGTTTAATGATCATCACCACTATTACAATTTTCTTAATACATCTATCAAAGTGGTATCATAGATACCAATCCAACGATATAAAAAACCGGCTTACCAGCCAAAAAATATTGCAGCAATGAAAATTATATCTATTGTTCAAGAAAATACAAATTATCGCAAGGACGAAGACGTAGGAATTAAAAAAAATGCTTGTCTTATGATAAAACGCTAAGTGTCCCCTTAAATTTATTAATAAATAAGTCCTTTATATAATAAAATGCCACGTGTCTCCTTAAATGGGAAAATAAATAATTTTAAATATTTTTGTGCATTATTTCTCTTACATTATTACTAGGGGAATCCCATTGAACACATTAAATTGGCTGGTCCGTCTTAGTTGGCTGGTCCATCTCTAACGCTCTTAAATGATGCTTAATGATCGGATCTGTGATACATGTTTCACCAGTGCACAAGTGCAAGAATATTTTAATTGCGGGTACTATTAGGGTATTTGTCATCCATATCTTGAAACATATTAAAGGAAACTATCGAATCCCGTCATTTTTGACGGGTCGTGTACACTAGTCAATGCTGGTGTACACGCCAATCTTAAAATGCCAGGTGTCTCCTTAAATTTTTTCAAAAACAAATCTATTTATTTTTATTTTTACACGTAATTTCTGCAATGTTATTACAATGGGACTTTCATTGAACACATTAAATTGGTTGGTTGGCTCATCTCTCTTCAGGCTTGTAAGTGATGCTGAATGACAGAATCTATGATACGAGTTTTACCAGTGCACAAGTACATGAATACTTTTGTCTTGAGCACCATAAGGATGAATATATTTATTTTTCATCCACATCAGAAGGATTTATTGAAGGAAACTATCGAATCCCATCATTTTTAACCGCCTTGTCCACTAGTTTTACTGTAATCTAGAGGAGTAACAGCACCGACGATTATCCAATGATAGGTGTTATTTAGCTTCAGTCGACAATCACTATTCATAGTTGCCAAAAATACAAAGTATATATACAGAGTGACCCAAAAAAACCACCGAACTTTAAATTATTTTAGCTCTAAGTTTATTGTTGATAATTGAGTTCTGTAAAGACACAGTA
>JACJUY010001438.1:108610-139309 GCA_014220935.1 Platorchestia sp. MABIK | reverse complement strand
GAGGCGGAAAGCAGGGACTGAGGCGGAAAGCAGGGACTGAGGCGGGAAGCAGACACTGAGGCAGAAAGCAGACACTGAGGCGGGAAGCAGACACTGAGGCGGAAAGCAGGGACTGAGGCGCAAAGCGGAAATCAAAGCACAAAGAAGATTTACTGCGTGCGCTAGAGATGAAGATACGAAGCAGAGTCTGAGAGGAAGAACAGAGGTGGAGGAAGGAACCAAAGGCTGGAACGTGCGGTAAAAGTAGCTCAGGATTCAACTTTAGTAGCGCGAAGTAAAAGTCAGAGCATGAAAAAAGATGACATGGGACGATTTAGTGCGGGCCATATTTTGTATGATTCTCGATGTTATAGATACAAACACACTAACAGTGTAATATTCAAACAAAAGTGGAATGCAAAGCAACAGCAACGACTAGGATTAATTGTAATTTAAAGTATTTGAGACCTTTTCTCATTTAAAAACGTTTCATCGGAAAGACAAAATAAACAAATCTATTAAAATACGTAGAGTATTTCAGCTTTGGCTTTTTCTCAGTAAAATATGTAGCGCATAGTGGTGGGAACAGTGAATATTTTTTCACCCTAGCTGTGTTTCGGGATCAAGCAAAAGATTTTTGAAATAAAATGCTCCTAAGCCCTATAAGGCTGGAAAATTTAATGTGTGAATTTCGCAGCTCTTCATTTGTAATATAGCAAATGGAGGAACAAAAATGAGCAATCTATGACGTAGAAACATTTTTTTGTTAATCGCTCCGTACACCATCGCATTGTAATAAAAATTATTTTTCAACTCCCTGACCTAAACGGGAGGAACGGATGCACCGGCTCATTGAGAGCCAAGTTTTTCCCACCATCTCTCCTACTACACTCATCAGAAAAGCTGATCGCTTCAATGAATGCACTTATTCGGAACTGGAAGTGCAACCTCTCTCTTCCAAAGTGTAACGCCTTGCGCTTTCTACGCTGAGAAGATGTAACGTTTTTAATTTTAGTGTTTGAAGGATAGACTGAAATCCATCGTAGACGTTCGTGAATATAAGATTTACCACGGAGTACTTTGTATAAAAAATTGAATTTGTCATTCAAGAGTTTCGGACGAGGAAACAATCGGATGTCCACCACGCAACGAGTGTTGGGTGCATGAAGCTCCACCGAGCCTGGTGCTAACAGGCCAATTGCTGTCCTGATAGAACTGAAAATTCATTTTCAAATGGTGAGGTGTACTTCTCTTAAGAAACGTTCCATTAATTTTGAAAAATCAGGTTAAGAAACAAACATCTGACAGTCGTTTTGGTTATGTCAAAAGCATTATTGCTTATGAATGAATAGATAATTAGAATAGTTTATTTACCCTAGACAAAACATGTGCAACAAGGCAACACCACTTTACGAAGAAATTTTCTTCATCATGTAACGCCTGTTCTTAAATTGAAACGTACTTTTTGCTTCGCCCTCAATCATATACCTTGGTCAAGTTTGTCCTAGGAGATCAAAGATTTCTGAATCCCCTACTGGACTGCCTAGAAGTCGGTGTACTGTTAAGTCCATGTTTCTAATCGCAGAGCTGCTGACTTCAAGTCAAAACAATTAGATCACCAGAGCAAACAAGGATGCTCGGTGTTGGTCAAAAGGAAGCTAAAGCTATTCAAGCGTCTGAGCGCTGCTATCCTGCTGCAATTTGCTAAGCTTCAAATTCTCATTTCTGAATTATCCGGGGCTCTTGATACAACTTGAGTTACCGCTCATGACCCCTTTAAGGGGATACAACTATGGGATTTTATGTGATTTAGCAATATCAGGTGGAAGATGTGCGATTCAGCGCCGAACATTGGGAGAGCTTTTTTTATTGTTGAAATAAAATGTTGTTTGTTCTGTTAACGAGAATTTTTTTTTCGTTTACTGCTGTCCTGTTTTTCAGCACCTCTGACTCCTTGAACTCATACCATGATTTCTAATCTTCCTTCTCAACTTACTGTTTCTAGGCGCAAGCGATTAGCAGTCGGAACACAGCTTGTGCATAGGTTCCGCATTCTCTAAATTCAAAACTAAATGGTGCTTCCGTCTCTCCTCTCTTTCGACGTCTTTGTTGGGGGTAAGGAAAGCTTAAAATCAATCAAATCATTAAATTTTTGATAGATACGAATATTTTCACAAAACGAATACATGGGAGATTTCTTTCAACCTAAAAGGCATTATGATTTTCAAACCGTATTCAAAATCATAAGTTCATCCTGGATTCAAAATAAAAAATACAAATCGAATGACATGAATAGTGTACTTTAAGATTATCTTAGGGGCAAAATGGCTTCTTTCTTAAAAGAGAAAATTGAAAATTTAGTCCGATGTTTGAAGACGGGATAGAAATATGACACGGGTCTAGGAGATATAATTGTAATTAAAATTTTAGTTTTTTTCTTCCAAACTTGTGTGAAGATACACAATTTCTTTATATTTGATGATTTTCATTTCATCAAAACAACGAATATCACCCTATATCTTGTGCACCATAGCGGTGATGTTGAATGTGGTAGTGGACTGTGATGTAAATGCCGACACATTATTTATTAGCTCTCTGAAAGTGACACCTTCCGAATTCGCATTCTTCATGAACCTAAATGGCCACATCGTGCCCCTGGTGTTAGTCTGATCCTGGTCGTATTTAAGTCCAATTCTCGGATGTACTACGGCTTCCAATCGTCAACATGGCTCCGTTTTGCCGCCCGTGTCTGGCTTCTTTTTTGTGAGACATCAAGTGCAATATTCACGAACTGCACGAACGAACTACACTCGTGAAAAATTCCGCTTTTAAGTTCAAAACTTTCCGGCTGAAAATGCTGGCGTTTTGTTTGAACTTCAAAGGCTTTCTCGTATTTGTCACTCGAAATTCTAAGGCTCGTTAATTTAAATTAAACAGAGTTTCACATTTAAAGCTAATTTTACAGAAGATTTAATTATATAAGCAGAACGTTAAATTCCGTATAAAATTGAAAGATTTGATGTTATGAGCTACGCTTTCCTTTGTTAACAAGTAGAACTGCCGTCAAGCGCAGATTCAAAATACTAAAGCTTGGTGCTCTCCCCTGCAGTGCTTCCTGAGAAGCTCGACGATCTGAACCGAGTCGTAGCCTCGGGTAGAGTCAGAAAGCAAAAAAAAAAGATTTACGACTCATCATCTTCCTACGAAAACTTGATCTCTCGGAAAGATTTTTTCCGTTTGAAACTCAACTGGAGCAATGAAAAAAGTTTGACGCCGCTGATGACTTAAGGGTTGTTCTTTAATGGACGCTTGTCAGCGTTTTTCATTCTCCAAGCCTACAATGGGATGACCCCTCAGGAGGATCCAACTATTGTCTTAATGGAAATTTGCGCTCCCAGTGCAAAGATGTCAAGTCACGAGCTGAAGGTTAGGTAGGCCTTTCTTTTGTTGAAAAACTATAGGATTTTCTTATTTGTGCCTTTTTCACCACTTGCAAATTTAAATCATTATCTTGTGTATATTACGTGCTCTGGTTGTTCTTTCTTTCCTTCGGGAGGTATTTTCTTTCCCTGAGCATTAATCGCACCTCCTGCTCCTTTACGATAAGTTAAGATAATCTTAAATGAAGGACGGTAGTCCGCTGCCACCACCGGGTTACCCGGAACTAATATTACTGAACTAAGCTACGTGCGTTACGATTTTGTTGGTAGCTTGGCCGTATGGTATAGGCTCGTGCTCCTCTAAGGGGCGAGTTCAGTGCCAGAGTGTGAGGAGAAACAAGAGACCCGAAGATTTACTTATTTATTTGGGGGACAAATGATTGAATGGCTAGAGCAACGCAGGCGAGACTTCCCGAAAGGACTCGACAGTGACTCATTAACACCTCCTCTGAAGACGACTCAATTTTACCATACGAGCCAGCGAATGTAGACATACAATCAAGACACCAGAATATAAGGAGTTAAAAGACTTCGAGAGCCAACCCCGAATGTATTGGTTAGCTTACAATCAAACAAAACACAGGGAATCACTGGCGATCAAGGACAACCCCAGGGATTACAAACCCGGGAACTAGAGCCAATTGATTGGTGAGCTGAAAATCAAACAAAACCGGGACATCAAGCCATTCGAATATTATCAACGGATGCCTACTCCACAGTTTAGTCTAAGTCCCTTGCCCAATTCCAATCGTACGATACTAGAGTCGATACTCGGAGTCGATACTTGACTACTCGCGCCCGTGTCTCGATACTAAGTCCTGACTGCTCGACCGCTCGCCGTCAGGCCCGATACTGAGTGTCCTAATGCTGACCACTCGCGCCCGTGCCCATCCACTGAGTGACTCCTAATCATGTTCAAATGCAGTTGTACACTGCGCTCCGCACGGAAGGGGGGAAGGGGGGTCAGGGCGAANTAGCTTTATCCGTTGCTCTCGGTCTCTCGAGCCTGAACGATTGGAAATGCATAAACGTAGTTTATACACTTGCTTTACAAAATCCTTTCAATCTTGCTGTTTTCATGCGCAGGGAATGGGGATAGGCATCATCCACAGATTCCCTGTTCCGCAAATTTCATGTCAAATGGTGTCTCCGTCTTTCCTCTCTTCAGAACACCTTTGTTGAGGTTAGGGAGGTTTAAATTGACTCCTACTCTAATCTAAGCCAGCAAGGAAAACTAAATGTGACATGTTTTTGACTATTTATAGCTTATTATGCATCGCCTCATTCATTGTTTTACTTTTCGGGACAAAGATGAAGTAATGAGACTATCCAGCATTTTCAAAACATAAAAACACCAATTACATGGAGGATATGAACTACAGTATTGTTCAGCTGTCAGACTATGAATTGTTAAGAACTATTCCCCACAATTATAAATAGAAAAACGTTGGAAAAACCGTCTGGTGATCATTCTACTACTGCCGCTAACAGATTTTTGCCAGAAAACATTGTCTAATATCGAGCTAAAGCTATGGTCCAAGTGTGAAAGTCTCAGAATAAACGGATGCAGATCTAACTTCAGGTCGTAGCAGGATGTGTGGAAATAAACTGAAGATTTTGTCTAAGGTTCTTGGCGAAAACATCCGACAAACTTTACCAACAACCCCGAGCTGTTCCAAGTTTTCAAGCCAACCTTTTGTTATGCCTAGGAACAGTTCTTCAACTGTAGATGCCACAGACTGTTCTAAACTCTCTTATTCCACACTTATTAGTTAAAAAGTTCTCTCTTTTACGGCAGTTTTTGCTCTTCTGAAAACTTCATCCGTTAAAAGCAAAACACTCGAGCTAATGGAACTCCGATAAGCAGCTTTGCTGTTTTAGACAAGTCTTGACGAGCGCTCCGACGCTTCTGAGGGATGGACAGACAAGAGGTGTGATTCCCTTTTTGTAGCTCTTGGATGCAACGCACTGGAGACGAAATCATCATTCGTTGCGTTGGTTCACTCTTGGTTTGGATCTTCCGCGTTCATCAATTACAAGCTGATAATGGATAATTTCTGTCGGGGGAAATGCGAGCTTTTTAGCTGTCTAGATGCACATGTCAAGTTTAGCTTCCCGAGGAAATTTGTTAGTTGATGTTAGTGAGCTAGAGAGGCTCATTCAACTGTACTCTTTCATATTTTTTCACTTATCATGCTTAAATTCTTGAAAATGGAGGAATTTTGTCATAAATGAATAAGCTGAGTAAGTAAGTAATTTAATAAAAGTTTCATTCTCCAATTCCAACGTACATTTTTAATTGTCCTCTCAGCTTCCAAGTGTTTTGAAAATTGGTCAGTTTGGAACAAAATCGCGCTTGACGTGGTCAAGTAAATTTCACAATATTCAATAATGTACCTCGGTCTGGTCGATTAAATCATTGAGGCTCTCCATGGGCATAGGACATTAGAAAAGCAATAGGTTTAGTTTAGTCGAGTACGTATGCTTTTCTGTAGGGACTGGAGGGCCATCATGGCTATCTCGGCTGTAGAAAGGCCTTCGGGACTTCTACTTTTTTGTGGTCACTCTGCTTTTTAAGTTTACATGCCTCCTTCGCTTTGTCTGTTTTCTCTTTTCTTTCCATTTTTTTCATTCCCGCTATTTCTTACACACAGGCTAGCAGTGTGGAAATACACATTGTGCATAGGTTTCCAGTTTCTAAAGTTCTTACTAATCCCTTCTTTTCGCTCCCTTGATATCGCCTTTACTGTGGTAAAGGAGTCTTAAGCTAACAATAAGAGTAAAAATGATGAAACTTGAATATGAGAACATGAATAAAAAATCGCATTTCAGCCACTCTATCTTTTTGCTGTTCGTAAAAATTAGCTATTTTTTCGGTTTAATAAACAAAAAAGGCTCAAGAATCAAATGAACGTTAATGAGATTTTAAAAATGCCAGTTACGGCTGGAATCTCTCACTGCCTTTTCTTCTTGCTGTTCTGGATCCCCTTCGGTCTTGCGAATATTTGCATAGCTGAAAATTAAAAGAATAAGACATCGCTTGAAATAGTTAAAAGATGCTCGAGGTCACACTGTGGTCTGACGATATGGTAAAAGTTTAATAGGTAAAATACTCGAGATAAATTAAATTCCCTCACAATGAAATTAACAGTTTAAATTCAACCAGAAAGGAATAGCACGGGGTCTGCTCCAGACAGCAATAGAGCAAAAATACATCACCGCGCGAGGTCTCGGGGTGCGAGGTCTCGGGGTGCGAGGTCTCGGGGTGCGAGGTCTCGGGGTGCGAGGTCTCGGNCTCTGGGTGCGAGGTCTCTGGGTGCGAGGTCTCTGGGTGCGAGGTCTCTGGGTGCGAGGTCTCTGGGTGCGAGGTCTCTGGGTGCGAGGTCTCTGGGTGCGAGGTCCCGAGATACATCCGTTAATTACGAGACTCAGAAAATCAGCTACTTGCCTGAAGACACCAGGTCGCTCGTCAGGTGCAGGTAGCGAATGATAAAATATCCCAACTTTAGGACACAAAAATATCCCAACATGTCGACTTGAGCTGCTCGTGCGGGCGTAATTAGAGCCCTGAAAAACAAATCATGTATAACATATTAGGAGGCATATATGGGCCGGAAAGTTTTGCATCTTTCTACTCGGGCTTAAGTAAATTTCTGGACCAAGAATTAAAATAATTACTTCTAACGATAGATTTCAGTTTTGCAATCAAGATTACTAATTTTAAGGTGTGCTACGGGAAAACACTTGGCAAAACTTTTCAAAATAATATACGGTTCGGATACTTTTATTTGGCACACATCCTCTGGTAATCTTACCTTGTAGGTTTGCCAGGTGCTGTGAGCTCATAATTTTATGCGAAAAATGGTTAAAATTAAATACTTTCTGGAAAAAATAGTTTGTAGGGTAGCCAAATCGCTAGAAAACTTTTACTGCCCGACTGTACCTCGACTACTCAAGGGCTTGAAAATTTGGGCTCTGAGAAAATCATGGGCTTGATGACCCACATTGGCCAATGACGTATGGGACTTAAATAAATTTGAATTCAGCACACTCAAATTATCAAAAAACACCTGTCCCCATTCATGCCTCTGACCAATATTTTTTCCACTGTGTGGCTGGCGCTGAAGCAGGAACAGGACAGCAGTGAACCGAAAAAGATGGTCCTAACACAAACAAAAAAACCTAATTAACACTTTGACTGCGGCTGGTAAAACTGATATTTAATATTCAGCTCAAAGACAATTGTAGCAAGCAGTGTTGAAAATATCTAACATTTACTGGATCGAGCCTTCATTTAGTTTTGATAAAGTATTTATGAAACTAGAGTTTGTGACTACTGGCCGGTCAGAAGCATTATGAAAATTGCCTCCATTTACACCAGCAGTTCACGTTACAGTCAAAGTGTTAATTTAAACATAAAAGTCCTACTTAACTCTCAGCTTTAGACCTCACATTTTCTCATGAGACATATGTTCCAAGTGTATTTCATAACTTCAGAATGATAATTCTTTAATTGTTTAAAGTTTTTTTTGTTATTGTCTTCTTCTATTTTCCGCATGCAACGAAGCTCTCTGATAGTGTGGGGGACAACCTGTGCCTAAGTTTTCAGGAGGGTTGTAAAAATTGATTATTTTCCGCTGGAAATTTTAAAAACTTTCTTGATTTATCTGTAGGCGCTGCAATAATTTTTTAATCTTGAATTAACACGTTAACCGCCATGGGTTGCGCTAAAGTTCAACATTCAATATAAATTTAAAGTCAATTGTACTAAGTAATTTTGAAAATAGCAAACATTAAGTGGATCATTCCTTCATTTAGCTCTGATTGTGTATTCCTGAAATTTGAGTTTATAACTACTGGTCGGTCAGCAGCAGTATGAAAATTTTCTCCTGTTACCACCGGTGGCTCACATGGCGGTTAACGTATGTTTCATCTTATTTAGTTAATTATGCGATGCTCTTGTGCCAGAATCAACTATTTTGGAGTTGAGAGTAGAAATACTGGCGGAAAGTATAATAATGTTCTATAACTAATCCTCGCGAACATGTCGAAATAATAATCCTAGTAAAGACTTTTTTGAAAGTTCTTCTCTCCATTACTGTATGCAATTCCCAACTGTATTTTTTCTTGTGTTATTTAAAATGTAGGAGCAGAAAAGTGATAAATTGTTTTCATCATCTGCGCTTCACTAATTTTGTATTTTCCTCCATATTGTTGCGTGTTGATGTGGGCGTCTGAAACTAATGATTCTAACACAAAATAGCGCTTTCAACCAATAAATCTACTGTAAGAATATGTTCACAACAATGTTGTCTCAAAATTGCGTCCTCTGATAGCTTGTTTAGTCAAAGAACGCTTCACTTCTGCCATCACCTCTAACGAACGAAAGAGAAGTAGCCAAGAGGCTGTGCGTTGTTTTTCGGGTCCTTGTACACTGATGAGTGCGTTGTCCTCTACATGAGGTTGCCTCAACCACTCAAGTGACCAATGCAATGTCAACTTGCCGTCACATTTGTTCTGGTGACAGTCGTGGAAGATTTGAGCTGGCTCTTGGCTCCGATCCACAAAGCCACTTACGATGTCGCACATCTCAGAGATCTGCTCTATTGAGGCCCACTTCACTTGCATTAACATAAACAGTACTTATGACATCTTTTTATCATCGGTAATGAGCCGAAAAGTAAATTTTCAACAATGGTATTGATTTATTTCATTTGGAGAAGTTACTTTATCCTATGACGTGAATTTATAATGTGAAACGAATTCCTGAAATTTGGGAAACCTATTCGAAATAGCATCCTTCTGTAACAGTATCAAATTCAAGGATGATCGTATTTGCTAAAAAATTATTGTTCTAGAACCTCTAAAATACCACAAATGAAGTCTACTTTTGAAAGTATTAAGTATAGCGAAACGGGTGTGCCTTTTTATACACTTGTGGAGGCAGCAGATGTACTTGCTGTATTACTGAGAAAAGGAACCATGTGTCTCATGGTGGTAACGGGGTAGATTTGGAGATACAGAAAATATTGCTATTTCATTTAAGCATGTGTGGCCTGAGTGTTACGCACTTGGTGAGCTTACCTAATAAGAAAGGAGAGAAAAAAATGTTCTCATTGACAAAATTTCTTTATAAAAGAGACCAAATCAATCAAAAATAATAATTTTAAAGCCTGTACTAAAACGCACCCTTGATCTTGTTCATTGACAGTAAGTAATTAGATCTTCATTCTACAAATTATACGAATCATAAAACAAAAAAGTATGAGTAGCCAGGGGTTAGTGAGGCACAATAATAAAACAAGTCTATTTGAACTATAGTTATTGCATTTTAATCAACGAGCATTCCTTGATTTCTACATTGGATACACAATAGAGTGTTACCTTAAATAAAACCTCGAAAACTCAAAAGTATTCAATCGATAAAATCAATCCCCACAAGGGGATACAACTATTGTATCTATGAGAATTAGCGCTCTCAGGGGGAAAATGTGAGGTCCGGAGCTGAGAGTTAAGTAGGCCTTCGTTTTGTTGAAATAATTTTTTTTGTTTATTTAAAGACTATCTTTTTTCGGTTCACTGCTGTCCTGTTTTTCAGCACCTCTGATTTTTTTCTTCAACTTTTATCTTGTTTCATACCCTTCCTTCTTATTTTACCGTTTCTATGTGCACGGGATTCTTTGCAGGAACGCCCTTTGTGCATAGATTCTACGTTCCCTTAAAACTCCATACTAAATGGTGCCTTCATCCTTCCTCTCTTTGAACATCTCTGTTGTGGTAAAGGGAGTCTAAAACTAATTTATAATCAATCAATCGATAAAACCAATTGTAAAACATGCAATATTTAGAGAGAAAAAGTATACGGCATGCCATTAAATAGCAATTGATATTAAGCGGCACAGCCTTTCTTGGCAGTTGTTGCTTCAAGGAGTTTTGGTTAACAATTTGACGGCGACATGATGACACTTTCACGACGACAGGAGCCGCTGGTTGTTAGGGTGAGAAATTTCCAAATGCTGCCAACCGACCAGCGATCCCAAACTCAGTTTTCATAAAGACTCAATGAGAAATAAATGAAGGCAAGATCCAAGTTTGCTGTTTTCAAAATTGGTGACTACAATTACCTTCAAAATTGAGTTGAATATTGAACTTCAGTTTAACCCATCGTCGTTAACATGTTAAATCTTTTTCTAGTTGCAAGCATTTTATCTCCATAAAATTCTACTGTGCATCTGCGGTAGAAAATTGAAAAATTTATGTCGATTGGAATACAAAAACTACTGTTTTCTCCTATCAACTTGAATTATTTTACCCTTCAACCTACGCGCTGCTAGTTTCTATTTTAAAATGGATTTCAAATCCTTACTTTAAGAGCGCTCCGTGTAGTCGCCTGGCGAAGTCAAGCTACAACTCTGAAAGCAATAAAGCTAAACACGAGAGTTTCGCGCTTTTTAAAAGTATTACAAATAAAAAGTAGCGTCTATACTTATTTCATCGTAATACTAACAACAATTAATGTTCGTGTTCCTGCATCTTGTACACGCAGTTTGATACGACAGATTTAATTTACTCCTCGTCAACATTGGCTGTGTAGGGTCTTCGCTATTTTTCAAGCACACACTCCCAGGGTTTCGAAGTGAGGTCCCGAGCCTAGAGTTAGCTTGGTCTTCATTTTTTCTTTGAAATGGAATTAGTTTTTGTTTCGTTACAGACCCTCTTTTTTTGGATCACTAGTGTCCGGGTTTTCAGCACCCATTGCATTTTCCTCCAACTTTTAGCTTGTTACATAGACTTGCTGCCTAACTTATTGTTTTTATACGCAGGGGATCATGATTGAGAACACGCCTTATGCATAAATTCCACTTTCCCTTAACTCTACACTAAATTGTGCTTTCATGAAACACCATTGTTGTGGTTATAGAAGTTTTAACTAACTAATGATCTAATCCAATCTAATCTTAGTTTTCAAGCACATTGCCACAAGGTATGAGGAAGTCTTCACAAATTATGAACCTAAAGCCCATTTAGCTTGTCATCCATCATTAGGAACCACAAACACTCTTCAGTCGATGAGTGTTTGTAGTCGATATGCACGCATCAATTGCCGTTAATATCTATCTATCCAGTCCTTATAAGGTGTTCGAATACGGCATCGTGTAGACTTTATTTAGTGTATGCATTATTAGCAAATAGTTGACTTCAAACGGATTTTTGGTTTAATTTTCTGTTACCTAAAATAAATTCTTGGAAACAAGTTCATACTTTTCCTTAAGCCCACGCATGTTTGCAGCACAACCGACGCAAACGGTTTTCAAATTTGAGTCACTGCAAGAATGATCAGGCTGACTGGCTGGCTCATTACCGACTCACTCTAAAGAATACTGAAAAATACAAAAAATCGTCTGTTGAAGTCTCTTCCTGTCGAAGCAATTAGGTACGTTTTTTTTGTTAGCGAAGAAAACATGGCGAGAGCCCATAAGTGCAACTAATAGCTTCGCTGGCAAACGATACTCGCACAAAGTTACGACAAGGGGAGACGTGCGACGCGCAAACTCCGACCATTAGTCATGCTCGTGACGTGCAGCCTGCGTTTGCTCCCCAGTCGAGTGACAATGATAAACGAGTGTGATAACACGAGTTCTTATTTTACTGAAGTTCCAGCAGCATGCATTTTACATTCAATTCATGAATCCCCTCGCGAGGCTCCTCAGGGGGATACAACTATTGTATTCATTGATTCATTGGAATTAGCACTGCCAAGGAGGAAATGTGAGGTCCCGAGCTGAGAGTTAGGTCGGACTTCTTTATATTGAAATAAAGTGTTTGTTCTTTTCGTTGTTACGGACCATTTTTTTTTTGGTTGACTGCTGTCTTGTTTTCAGCGCTTCCACTTTCTCCTTCAAGTTTTATCTTGTTTCTTCAACTTCTTTCTCAACCTACTGTTTCTGTGCGCCTTGTGCATAGATTCTGCGCTCTCTTATCTCCATACTAAACGATGCTTTTTCCTTTGGATAGCCTTTGATGCAGTTAGGGAGGCTTGAACTAACATCTAATCTAATCCAATCCCGCACGAGGCATATGATAGGCAATAGGTTTAGGTTGGTGAAGTTGGTTTACCCTATGCCAGACTACTCCAAGGAGATACTGTTAGGTTACCTCAACTACATATATGTAGTTAAGGCTTCGGAACTTCAGTCTCTCACGTAATTTTTACCTCTTTCCATTCTCATGCTTTCACTATTTTTTCATTTTTCTTCGTCTTCCTTCTTAACTTTAAGTCTTTATGCGCAGGATATCATATGTGGGAACAGAGCTTGTGCATAGATTACTTATTTTCTATCCCTTATAGTTGATGGTCCTTTCTCTTTGCTCCTTTGAGATAGTGTTTGTTGTGACCGGGGAGTCTTTGAAGTAATTAAATTCATAAATGTTTAACAGCCAGCAGCGTAACGCCGATTGGACACCAGTGTGTATTTCGTAAATAGAAAAGATTCATCTTTTACGCTTCATTGTTCAGTCCCTTTAATACATAGATGAATGGAACATTCGCATTCCACACACTGCACTGAAAGTAAAAACACGGAGAAACATTTTTAAGCAAACTGAACATTTTCCACTGCACCATTCGCTTATTTTCTCGTGAACTGTACATACTATAATTGTGCACTTATGGGCGTAGAACAATCGCTTTTAAATGTTCACGTAGAACTTAAGTTCCTAATGCTCACGGTTTATTCGTTTTGTTTGATAGAAACAAATCATTTCTAAATTTAACGTTTTTCTCCAGATGGAACAAAATTGAAATCTCTTCTTGATCCTGACCATATCATTGACCCTAAGCGCCAGCTATTGACCAATGCATTAAGCACATTGACCCCATTCGGTAATTCGCTATTCAATTGAGGTAGTTAATCATGCTTCTCTGCTCAGAATAGTAACCATTGATAGAATATGTTTTTGGTATGCTGATCAGTGGAAGGTCCAGATGAAACGTTGACGGTCCAGATAAACGATTTAAATGAACGTTTATGAAATTCCAATTTGAGTTCCCATAAACTTCATCTATTCGAAAAATTATAGAGAAAACCCTGTGACAAAACCCTCCCAGTATTTTCTATCAAGTTTGCGAAAAGCTGCCGTTTTATTAAATTCTCAAATGGAACTGAAACTCTTGTTTTACCCTCGGAATTCAAACTGTAACATCCTCCGTAGGTCCACCCTTGACCTTACAGCACCAATGTAATGTCGGCGGCCAGAGTCTGTCAACATTCCCGCTATATTCTCATTCTTTGCGGTCCACAGACTATTTTGGTCGTTCTCTAGCCGGGGCCAGTCATTAATATCGGAGATGATAGGGCCGGTTCTGGTAGCCTTCTCTTGCGTGGAGCAGCGACTTGACCATGGAATAACACACTATGACGTGGTGTAACTGTGGGAAGGAATACGAAATTTGGCAAATAAAATGAGGTCATGAATGTATTTTGATGGAGATATTTAGCGTGTTTTGTTATGAAATTCAATACGCTTGTATCAATCGATGCCAGAAACAGAGTAAAATATACGAAGAGTTACAACTTTCTTTTTGTTCAAATGAAATAGATTTTACATTTCGTCATGGACTATATTTTTCTGAGCCACTGCTATCCTGTTTTTCAATATCGATGACTTTCTTCTTCAACTTTTACACTGTTTCTTAAACTTATTTCTTAATATGCTGTTTCTATGTGCAAGGGGTGTTGTACCGAAACACACACTTTGTGCATTGATTCCGCGTTCCCTTTACTCCCTACTAAATGATGCTTTCATCTTCCGTTTTTTAGGAACGCTGAGCTAACCTTAACACGTTGACTGCGATGCGACCCATCGGTGGGTCGTTCGAAAAAGTTTCGACAAACTTCTAAAATTAATGTTTTTTTGACGGACTCTGTTAATATTTGGTATTTATCAAATTTCGTACAATTCTTGAATTTAAATTTTAATTGAATACTGAATTTCAGTTTAACCCATCGCATTCAACGTGTTAAATTAAATTATAATCTAACATACTGACGAACTGCTTGGAGAAAATATGATGTGCTTCCAAATGAAGGTAATTTCAACTAGCCTGGCAGCTGTCCAAAATTAACGTGGCCGCTGGAGATTGAAAATGCTTCCGGCAACAGCTCGCTTGCTCGCGTAAAATCATTATTGAAAAGCAGTCAAGCTCGTCATATCAGGCTTATAAAATCGATACCGAGTTGCCATGAAGAAATCGAAAATTAGTTCCCATATTTTCATCTATTAGTTGTACGATAACATTTCTCCTCATATGATAACATTCGTAACATGAAATGCGATTCATTCATACCCGCATGTGAAGAAGCAATTTATCAAATGGGACACATATGGCCTAACGTGTTTAACAGGCTGGTTCTCCGGATGTGTGGATGCAAGGCCTGCCGTCGCATTCCCACGTGAAAACTTCAGAAATTCCGAAACTGAGGATCCATCTCTACTGGTTTGCGTTTACAAAAATAACTAAGGGATAGGAAATTTCAAAAATTCATACTGTTATTGGGTTGATTGTAGGGTAACTTTATGAAAACAACAGTAGAATAAATATTTCACCGAGTGATATCAGGTGAGAATTACTTGCACTATACTTGTGAGCTTAATAATTTAATTCTAATTGACGCTTTATACACTACTCGCATTCAGATAGAAGCTAATAAAAAATTGATTTCTAAAAACAAATCAACACGTTTCAACTCGGCAAATCTTTTGTATCCTGTGTAGGAACGCACTTTGTACATAGACTCGACGTTTTCCTAAGTCCATGTTGAACGATCCCTGCACTTTCCTTCGTGAAAACATCTTTGCAATGGTAAAGCAGCCCCTCAGAAGGAATCGGAAAGGCGATAGGATTAGGTTAGTTAAGTTTGTCAGTGCTATGCATGGAGACTGGCACCTATATAAGGGATATTGTTAGGGTACTTCATCTATAGATATGCCTTCGGGACTTTTATCTATTGTGCCCACTTTACTTTTTTCATGCCTTTTCCGCTCTTTTTTTTTCTCTTCCTATTTTCTCAACTTATGGTTTCTATGCGCTTGGTGTTCCAGTGTGAGAACACGCCTTGAGCATAGATTCCTTGTTTACAACAGTTCACACTATAGTTCGCTTTCTTCGCTTCTTCCTAACTATAAACTAATAGAACCATAGTAATGGAAGCGGAGCCTTAAATTAATTACTATTTTATACTATGAGTGCAAATCAGTTTCAACTGAAAATGAATTTTTAAATCCTTCTGATTCAAGGATCGAAAACTTCGTCTCTCGAGTACCCAAGTTTTATTACGAATCTCTTATCAATGCTGCCTCAAGGTATTATTCGTGTAAGTTATTCTTCTTTTTTTCAAATTTGTTGGAATTTGTTCTAGCGGCTAGAGGTTGGGAATCCTCTTCTAAAAAGTCACTATCTCTGTTTCATTCCTACGCCTTGTTTGCTTCAGCATTTGAGGCGATGGGTCACATGCACATCCTGGGAGTGACAAGCGTTACCATCCTAATTTTTTTCTCTTTCAGGAATAGCTTTGGACCTCTCTGGCAATTATATTTAAAAAAAATCTGCGGGTGAGGACCATTTAATGCGTTTCTATGAAGTGGACCCTTATGAGTGATGAATCAGTATCTGGTCTGATCAATTTCCGTCGACGATATATTGACTTGAGCGTGGTAAAAAAATTCAGCTTCACAGTATTCTATGATTCTCTCCAGTTTTTTCTGAGTGTGTTCATATTCATCCGACATTGGTATAAATGTGGGAGCATTTGTGCACGCAAGCACGGAGAAAAAGACCCTGCTTTCGGCGAGTGCAAAGTGGGCAAAAACGTTGAGAATTCGGTCATGCTTCGGTGTGGTTAGCAGCATGGGAGTCGACCAGACATTTCTCTAAAGGTTCCTGTGAAATCTGGAGGAGAGGCACTCTATTTAATTGCTCCTTTTAAAAACTTGAACGAGGATTGCATCCCCAATGAGGTCCAGCATGCATCTAAGCATCTAGGTTGGATTAATTTCACTGCATGTTTTTTTGCTGGCTCACCGAGGGTGGATTACAGAGGATTTAGCTAGTGAGTGGAGAGTGAGTTTCTTGGAACCCTTGCTTGCTTGATACTGGACGAAAAAAAATATTTGCGTTTGTAACAACGAATATCGATTTCTGCTAACATGTGCGACAAAGTGCACCATCTGCCTAAAACAAACAGTGAACAAATGCATCGTTCAAGCATTCGTGATGGAAGATTAGGAACATGTTCCAAATCACGGTTTCTTAATTGGATCAACATGCGATGCATGAATTTTTTTCTGCTCCCTTAGAAATACAAGACTTTCTTCATAAATTCTGACGTCTTTAAGACTCGCTGCTCTTCAATCTTCTGAAGCCTATTTCTAAATGCGTATTGTTAAAGAGTTTCAAGGGTAAATTTCTCCAAAACAAAAAATCCCAACTGAAACGCACAAGGTAGTGACTCTCGAACATGTTTTGAAAACATTTATTCATGTTCGGGTGCTGAACCAAAATGGTTTTAAAGATTGTTAAACTCATCGATAAAAATTGAGCGATGTTAAATTGTGTGTTCAATGCAAATTGATGAAGTGAGGATGATTTCCAATCAGTCTCAAAATGTTTCTGCCAGAAAACAGTTAAAATAGAATATTACGGTGCCATGTTATGTGGTAGGTCGCATTATCGTTATAGTCCCATGCCACTGGAGTCAGATCTCAGTATGATTAAAATCCCATGCCATTGAAGTCAGATCTCAGAGTCAGATCTCAATTTCAATAAAGTTACGTGCCATTGTAGCTAGATCTCGGTATCACTAAAATCCCAAGCGTTTGAAGTCAGATCTGAGAATCATTTTATGTCCCACACCACCGTAGTTGTACCACAAAAGCATCAAGGTATCCTGTCATCGGAGTCGAATCTTTGGATCAGCATAGCCTCATATTGTGAGAGTCAGGTCACGAGATCATCATGGTCCCGTACCATGAGAGTCAGACCACAAAGTCAATATGGTCCGATGCTATGGGAGCCAGATCGCAGGATCATTATGGTCATTACCAGCTTTTGCAATCAAAGCCGAGAACGGGTGCAGTTCATCACAGGGCATCCTAATAGCAGTCATTCCTGCATGGACGATCGCTATCGCACAGCGCTCAGCTTGCGGCGAATTACGTGATTTTCTTCTTTGTTTTACGCTCCCATGCCTCCAAAATTGTCAAATGGATCACTCAGCGTGAGGGATTTGGTGTGCAAAATTTAAGCTTGAAAAACTGGTTTGAGTTATTCATCCCTTAGGAAATTTCGATACAAATTTGAATATAAGCATTTATGATTAATTGAACTAATTTTCGATGCAGGTCAATTTTTACATCGATGTAGAAATGGACATCACAGTTTCCATTTTAGTTTGAACTTACAGATGATCGTTTTTTTTATTTCATCCACTCAACTGAAAAACCTACAGTAGTGTATTTCTTCTGCTAAGAAACGGCCCATCAAGCTTTACTTCAGGTAACGTCCATCGTGCAAGAAATAACACCGTATTCCTTCCTCGGGAATAAATTCAATTCACGAGCGAGCAAGGATCTCTTTGAATTTAAATTCAATCCACCAAGAAACGCCTCGACCAGCAACGCTTTCATGCATTCCACATCTCTCTGGGGACCTGCAGTCACGATTTCCTCTCTTAAAAAATCCTTTTATAATTTTTCTGGCCTTTTTTATAAAGAGAGATCAATTTATGTACACAAAAAGGACTGAAGATGCTGTTAGTACAGGTATATTTGCGGTCAGAGTGTTTTAGAATCAATGTTTAAGATTTGATTCACCCTAACATAATATCTCGATAGATTCTCGAATTTCATCACTAGGAATCCGCCAATATTTATTTTCAAGCACCCAAAATTGCAGTGGGTGTGCGTAAATATAGCCCTTTCAAACGTGCATCAAAGAGATTCTCTCAAATGTTCCCCAAATAATTTATCCTCAAAGGCCGTGTTCATTGTAGATTAGTGGGAATGAAAAGAAATTAATTTTATTCAAGGCACTGGCTTCATCTCTGAAAGTTTGCTTTCAAAAGCCATCATAATTGCTTCCATGAATCAGTAGGCACCAGCCTTTCAGTGCCACAGATGGTCGGGCAACTGATCTATGGGACAAACTTCGACAACAACTTTTGGGGCCCGTTAGTGAGATGAAACTTGAGAGACATAGGGCTCCAACCCGTAATTCCTACTGCATTCAATTTATAATTCATTTTGAGCTACTGCATGATTGCTGTTGCTAGTTTTCTTCTAACTTAGATCGTATTACACGTTTCAGTATTGGAATGTCTCTACGTGTTGGCATTTACTGGATGATCTGTTCAGATTGGTCTTCGCCAAAATTCATCGAGTGTCCGCATCGTGTTCGTTCTCAACCGGCCATTCTTGAGTGACTATATTTAAAAGCTCTCAAGTTTTCTTCGCATGACCACTTCCCTTCTATCATTGGTGCCAGTAAAAATCTGATTCACTGGTCTGTAATTGGGCACTGGAGATCATGTCGTGAATTTGCACTTTGAACGGATGCGATTTTCCAGTAGGTCACCCATACCAAGTCAGAGCGTCATGTACGTGTGTACTATGCTCATTCCGTTTTTCTCAACTAGGACTCCTAGCCAGAACGAATTTTGAAAACTGTGTTATTTTATCCGATTGTCCCCAGCTCTCGTGTTCCTCAATCCTTACTGCTTCAAATACTACACGAGAGTGCGAAGTCGAATCATAATTTTTTAATGAGACGTAGCTCTCCACCCTAATGAGCTTATTTATAACATTTGAAACAAGGGAAACCTAGATTTAACTCGTAGCTTGGCTTCCTGCAGATCTTAAACAGATCTTAACTACTTCCTATATCAGCTCTTATAAACAGATTCAATACACTTGTCCATAACTTCGTTGTTATAAAAACTTTCTTTTTCGAAGCCAAATAGAGCAGGTGTTTCGACCATAGGTGGAGGCCGAAGTGTGAGGTCGTCCTCACACGTCGTTCTATTTAAATTTCTTTTAAATTCAGAACTTTAAAATTCAAATTCACAAGAATTCAGTAGGAGCGACGTACATTTCATAAACCGTCATTCACGTGAAAAGTTCCAAGGACTAATAGATAGTACAATGATGCGAAGGCAATTACCAAGGCATGAAATATCGTTCAATTGATTTTCAATATATTTGCGACAGCCACATTGATCGATAACGGAATATTATGAGATTTCTCAGTACGCTCAAAAGTTAGCTTTAAATCATTTCTTTCAAAGAGCCGCCGCCGCCGCCGGAAAAGTGAGGCAAACAGCACATTTTGTAGTGACTTAGACAACTTAATTCCAAGTCGTCTATCATTAATACCTAGTTCTAATTGAAAATGAGGTTTACCATATACTCTATCTGATTGATAATTTTTAGGAATACCCAGTTAAAAATCAACGCTGCGGGCATAGGCTTTAGTTTGCCGTTGGGAACCTGTGTTTTTTGCAACTCGGTGCTTTTAAGTGTTTTGAAGTCGATTGAGCGCAGTTAATTTCACCAATAATTTGGTCGCAACGGAGATCGACTGCAGTCGTTAGATATTTAATACCGTGAGAACTATGCGTTCACTGCAGTAGTATATTGCACCGGAAGACCTAATAGGTCAATAATGGGCATTACTGTATAGTCGCCCATTGCTGTTTATTCTTGATCAGTGGAGTTCAGTGACGAAATTACTGGCGTGACGCGCTCAAGATAATTACTGTCAAAGCAAGAAAATTGCTGTTAAAACAGATATATCTGTATTGCTTCGTTATTGTCTCTACGTCAAACTGCAGTTTTACTGCGTTGATTTTAAAAGATATTCACGACGTTTCAACAAAAAGAAAATTGCTGCAAAAGTACATCGAGAACTATTTTATGTAGCTCGAGCTTTCATTTTCTCCTCTTTTTCTAGCCGAGAGAATGTCGCTATTGCGCAGTGGGGACGGTTCGGAAGCTCTCCATTCAAATGGCTGGCATTTGTGAAGGTCGCTCCTTCTTGCATAAATTATCCTCGATCTTTACGTTCGCGCTAATTTCAATCTCGGACTTCCACTCTTTTGCGTGACCTTCATTTTTTACGAGGTATACAAAAGCCTGGAATTGTTATCGTTCCTAGAAACGATTCCCAACGCTTTTGAAAAGAACAATCTCGTACAATATATACCGGTAAATGGACGTTGTATTTGATCACTAAGTAGAAAATTTGTGTTAAAATGTCTTTTTTCGATGACTACGCGTACACGATCGTGTGAGAACGTATTTCAAGAATAAATTGTAAGCATGACTCTCTTATCGTAAATTCGCTATCCTAATAAAACTTGAACAAGTCTTCAAAGTACAGTTGAATTATCCCCACATGTGGTCAAATTTCCCGAATTTTCCCCAAATGTCCATTGAAGTTAAAGTTTTAAAGCAATCTGTGCATGGCTAAATTGTTTCAGCTTCCAGAAGCTCAAACTCGGCAAAATTAACGTGGGATCCTGACTTTGATTTTTACGCATCCTCTGAGGGGACGCAATTAAGCAAGTTTGAGGTGCTTCAAGTTGTCGGAAGGAGCCCTACCTTGAGCTGAGTGCTTCTCTCCTCGTCATGTTTACCACGCTAACCACCAGGGGTTAAACTAAAGTTTAATATTCAACTCACATTTAAAGTCATTTGTAGTAAGCAATTTTGAAAATAACAAACATTAACTGGATCGTGCCTTCATTTAGCTTTGATTAAATATTCATGAAAATTGAGTTTGTCACTACCGTCGATCAGCAGCATTATAAAAATTCCCCCCTGTGTACCACTGGTAGCTTACATAGTGGTTATCGTGTTGCCTGAACAAAATTCTACACAACACACGTTGTGTAGGATTTCATTCATGAAATAACTTCATGGGGGAAAATACAGTACCGAAATTTACAACGTAACACCACTGAGACGAAAATTGTGCACCGAAGGTTGGTTACACAGCACGTAAAGTTCGACGTAGGACTTGTTCACAATTACTTGAAGGAATTGTTGACCTAGTGGCCATCGGATAACGTGTGTTGATTTACCGATTGACGGCATTGGAATCATTCCCCAAAAGAAGCTGTAGTCCTGTTGGTGTGAACCCTCCAGCTAGAAGCGGCCCTCGTTTCGGTAAGGGGGGTGACTCCATATTATTGCATGGAAAAATTTGAAGTTAGGAAACACTCATTCAAGGACGTGTGCTCTCTAACTTGAGTGTTTGAATCTACAGAAATGTACATACTTTTACACTAAATGAAGGTTGAAAGTCAGAAAAAACTTCAGTTTGACAGACTAAAGACTTTGACGTTATTGAAACGAAGGCTCGGAATTAGGATTGGGCTCTGTTCTGCATCTAGTGAAATTTTGTAGAAAGGCAATGCTGACTATTAAGCGAAGTTTTTAATTTACGCCCACTGAGGCAATTTTTTGATAACAAAATTAAAGCTACTCAAATAATACATATCTTCTAAGAAAATTAAAGCTACAATATAGATACATATTTATAT
Organism: Platorchestia sp. MABIK; assembly: GCA_014220935.1. NCBI lineage: Eukaryota > Metazoa > Arthropoda > Malacostraca > Amphipoda > Talitridae > Platorchestia > Platorchestia sp. MABIK. The sequence goes on along the minus strand of JACJUY010001438.1, from coordinate 117,291 downwards.
ATATATATATATAAATTGCTTTTGCTCATTTAAGGCACAGGTAATTGAATATGTATTATACGTTATCTAAAATCAGGTGCAACTTCGTCATTTGGGCAACTGAAGTTTACTTGCGACCATAAAAGTTACTTGTTTTGAGGATGCAAAGAAACTATGATTGAATTATTTTCATTTTCCGCAATTAAGCGTCTCTAACACCGTACCTAACCTTTTCCTAATACTGTAGTTTATTAGGCAAAAGAGCTGGGACCGAGGGAACTTTTAATTTCTTACATATCCACGTACAAGAACATGCTACAGTTTTCAAGGCCACTGCGCGCAAAGCCAAAATAGAACTCTACCTCATGTTTACAACATAGAACGAACTTGGCGCTGCGAAAGCAACTGAGTGCTTTCGCATTTCGATCACGCGTATGTGTACTGTTGCAGAATTCCGCGTCGCCGAGTGTTGACTGCAAAGACTTTTATAATGCTATTTTTATGCTATTGATAGAGTGCGAGGGCTACGGATACTGAGAACGTGTGCCAGTTTGTATTTAACACGTTGACTGCGCTTGCGCGGTTGCTACGGTTGTTTTAAGTAGGGTTGCACGGAGCAGAATTGAAATAAACGGCTTTATTGCTTGAAAAAACTTGAATCTTTTCTGAGAAGAGCGGAAAATGTAATAGCATGATGGTATTTCACCTCGAATGCTAAAATCATTTCTAAAAAAAATGTTTAAATAATGGTAATGCTGTTCATTTACACCAATACGTAAATGATAAATTTACCTGTAGCGGTACACATACATAGATAAGTTTCATTACGCAGTCAACGTGTTTGGTAATTTTGTAATTTCCAGTGAATATAAAAGATTGAAAAAAATTGTCCAGTATTTTTGAAAATTTTGAATGAAAATGGAAGGTGTGGTGGCTCTCTAGACCCTTCAGGGAATTCTGATAAATGGAGTCCTGCGTCAGTGTTTGATTATTTGTTGTAATGCACTTATAAATATTTGTACTGTAGCATTTGAAGCCTAACAAATAGTGCCACAAACGATTGGCTGTAAGAATTTACCAGCTACTAATCGGAAAAAAATTGCTTCAATGTTCAATTTTAGAATGAAATTTTGGCTTGAAAACGTCTATCTAACTCTATGAAAATTTGATGTAGCATTGCTTTTCAGCGATTTTGGGCTGTGAACTAACTGCCATAAATGTATTTGATGTACTCACCATAATCCTGCTAATTGTTTCCAGTAAATATCGCTCAACAACATGTATCACTGGTAAAATTAAGTGAACATTTCTTTCAGTATTCGCTCCATTAATATGGTGAATGAAATGCAAACGTAAAACACTAGAGGCTTATAGTTTTGCTTACACTGTTTTCCAAGTTCGTTCATTCAGATCTTCTGTATATTTCTTAACTCGCCCTGGAAGCGTCCCTCACTGAATATTTCATGCCAAGTCTAAAGCTCTATCGCTGTTGGTTTATTTTTAGCAGATTTTTTCTCAGTCACGATGTTCTGCCATATTCATTTTTGCCAATTCAATAGTCCTCTCATTTTCAAAACGTATCTATTTCAGCGAGACCAGTCAGATAAATGATAAAATATTATGTATTTCTATGGCGTTTCTGCAATTGCTTTCTTAATGATTTACCAACACGGTTGTTGTCATTCTATCAATCCACGGTAAAATTCTACCGGTGATAATTGCAATCATTCATTCAATGCAAGACCGAATTTTTACAACTGATAGAAAGCGTTCCCGTGGTGCCCCCTGAGGAATTATGTTGCTGAATATAACTCTCGTCGCAATGCATGCTGAATTATACTGCCAATCGTGCCTGCTTGCACATTGAACCACCAAAAATTCAGGTTAGGTCTAGAACACAGCGGGTTTGTGAGGACTCTAGTCCAAATCCAGGGTCTCAATTCATGGCAACTGTTGTATCGATCAAATATTTTCATGTCGAACGTTGCCCCGACGCATTTCAGTGATATGTCTAGAGGCATATCACTGATTTTTGATTTATGAATGATCACGTCGTGCTTTTCGTAGCTGCCATGAAGATAGCTTGAGGACTGACGATAAACTGTTGTGACAAAAGAAATTGTGGAAATCTATCGTACGTGAACAAATCCACCAACGTAGAATTTATTTCTATGTTACCATTTATGAGCCCTCAATCAGTCTTGATAACTCGACCAAAATTAAAAGATCTTTAATAGCTACACGTGCAAAACTTTTTATTGATCTTAAAAAAACGACGACTATATCGGAATTGACTCTCAAGCGAAAGCGTTCTGCAGTCTCGACAAGATCCGACTTTTTCTTTCTTTCAACGTCCAGTGCCATGAGAGTTTGATCGAGTATTGGCTTTCCTTGAGATTCTGTTCTTTGACCGCGTCACGTAGCCAAAGTAAAAAACGATAAGCCATAAAGTCAAGTCGAGTAACTACGACGATTATAAAGGACTAAAGACTTGCAAACTGATTTGACGGATAGCTGAAGTTTGTTCGGTCCCTCGAGTAGGTCGCCTGACAAGAATTAATCACCGTTCCCATGTTGTGGGAAGTGTGCTGTTCTTGAGCTTTTGTCGTAATTTGAATGCAAGGCATCACACCCTAGTATACCACAATGCCTTGCTCGCTCCGCGAGTTTAAGCATTTTCTCAAACGATAATGAAACCAATGTTGATGAAAGACATTTACGCACACTGCGCAATACCTTGATAAAGTTGATGCCTTGAGCTCTATCGAACTCGATGATTTAGAAAAATTTCAGTAACATAGCTTCATATCCTAAGGTTTGTTGCAGTCGATGTTGAAGTAATTTCAGCAATGACGGGAGAATATCATTGAAATAATTTATTGAAAATGAATGTTAGCATTATCTCTGAATTACTCTCTTACTGAGTGTATTAAATGGAAGGCTAGTGGCTATGTCCTTCGAAGGTCCAAAAATCCCTCGTTTCACAATATTCAACATTGAATTTACAAAAATCGCCATTGTTATGATAATTGCCGCTGCGTGTTTTAGTTCATCAATTAATATTTCTTCAAAGTTGTGGGATTGTTTTGGTTTAAAATGTGGTTATTCATTCATCATTAGGTTTCTGTCTCTATCTTTCGGACGAAAAAGATTCTATTTTAACACTTCAATATTATTCAAATTTCAGTTGCCTGTCCGTTCTGTTCTAATCTCTCTAGAAGTTTTCGTTTTATACTGATTTTCGAGACAATGTTTCACCGGAGACAGCTCGGTATGATTCTCTGTCTTGGCGTATGTGAACTACCAGCTCTTCATTTTGAAAAAAACTCTTAGAATACCTAATTGTTGACTCCGTGTTTTAATTCTTCAATTTAATTAATTTATGAATGATGTTAAAAGATTCTGCTAAATAAAATCGGTATTTTAATTACCTTCTTCAATTGCAAATCAGGATAATTTTTTGAAAACCTATCTATTTAAGTCCATACTTTGTACATGCCTTGCCATACAGGTATTTAGATCTTACTTTCAAGCGCTTGTACATTCCATGTCTGTTCAACACAGATCCACTAAACAATGACATTGAATACGCGTTGATCAAGCCGCAGATTTTCTCAGAAACTAACTATTCTAAAAAACACTCTTACACTCAAGAATCTGATGCATTTCCTATGCTGATGGAATAACTGAACGTTGACAAACGCTGCTCTGTATTAACATGTTACTTGCGATGCGACCCATTGATGAAAAAATGAGATTGATTGAAAAAATGTAACAATCTTCCAAAATTCATGGTGTCCAATGGATCCAGTTAATGTTTGGTATTTGTAAAATTGCTAACAACTTTTGATATTAAATTTAAGCTAAATATTGAACTTCAGTTAAGCCCCTCGCAGTCAAAGTGTTAATTTTTTTAAATTTTTGTATGCGTTTGCAGGCTATCATAGCTTCACCCGCAACCTCAGCAGCCAACCTGAGCCCATGGAGGACGAGATCCTGAGTGTGCGATACGAGGACGGCATTTGGAGCGAGCCCTACTACGACTGCGGCGGTGGCAACATCTGGATGTTGACCTACACCGTGCCTTTCTTTGGCTACCAGGACGGCCGGTATCACTTCAAGTGAGTCGTGAGACTGCTCTTTATTTCGTGCCAAGGACTGTATTCGGGTGAGTCGTGAGACTGAACGTTATTTCGTGCCAAGGACTGTATTCGGGTGAGTCGTGAGACTGCTCTTTATTTCGTGCCAAGGACTGTATTCGGGTGAGTCGTGAGACTGAACGTTATTTCGTGCCAAGGACTGTATTCGGGTGAGTCGTGAGACTGCTCTTTATTTCTTGCCAAGGACTGTATTCGGGTGAGTCGTGAGACTGAACGTTATTTCGTGCCAAGGACTGTATTCGGGTGAGTCGTGAGACTGCTCTTTATTTCGTGCCAAGGACTGCATTCGGGTGAGTCGTGAGACTGCTCTTTATTTCGTGCCAAGGACTGCATTCGGGTGAGTCGTGAGACTGCTCTTTATTTCGTGCCAAGGACTGTTTTCGGGTGAGTCGTGAGACTGCTCTTTATTTCGTGCCAAGGACTGTATTCGGGTGAGTCGTGAGACTGAACGTTATTTCGTGCCAGGACTGTAGGTACCACTTCGAATAAGTCTTGAAACTGAACTTCATTTCGCGCCAGGACTGGAGCCATCACTTGTGGGTCTGAACTGTACCACTTCAAGTGAATCTTGAGACTGCCCTTCATTTCTTGCCAGGACTGTAGGCAGCACTTCAAGTGAGTCTCAAGACTGCCTTTCATTTCGTGCCAGGACTGTAGGTATCACTTCAAGCGAGTCTCGAGATTGCCCTTCATTTCGTGTCAAGACTGTAGGCATCACTAACGGTGAGTTTTGAGACTGCCTTCCATACTCTACCAGGACTACAGGTATATCTTCAGGTGGGTCGTGAGACAGAACAGAACGATAGGCATCACTTGGGATGAGTACTGAGTCTGCCCCCTTTTGGACGACAGGGACCATTTTAGATTTGTCTTTAGAATACTCTTCTTTAGTTATCTAGTTCGTTGGTCGGTGGACACATCAACTGATTTGAATAACAGAAGAATGGATCTAACTTAAAATTCTAATTCAACTTCCAAATGGCAAAAAATATACGGTAGATAACCAGGTATTAATTTGATCTGGTAGCGCGAGATGTACACTATTTACTGTGCATTTTTAGATGAATAGTAACGCTCACTTTGTTTTCGTTTTGCACGACGTGTTCGTATCGTTCCAATCCAATGGGCATGGCTGCTATCTTTGCTTAGTCCTGGACCCGCATGTTCATCCAATTTACGCCGTCATAGCGGTACAGCTGCTTGGATAAGTTCTCATAAGCTGACTTGACTACGCTACTTTCTGTATCAGGTGTTTCTTATAAAATTTAATATCTTTACGCTTAAATTCCATTTAAAAATTTCAAACGGGATACAAAATGTAGTGTAGCATAACCAAGTCGACTGAGGAAAATTTACGGTGGCAGCTAAAACGCTTCGACAACTTGAATGGTTTGAAAATATGGTCTTGGATTGGGAACGCTAACTTGAACTTGGATCAGCCTTTCATTACAAAAGTTTCCATGGAATATGAAACACTACAAATAAGTTGTTAATTTCCATATAAAGAAATAAAAAAAAACATATATGGAAATTATATTCGATAAATTGTATTCGAAGGATTGTTGTCGGAAAAATATAGGCAAAGAAATATAATCGGAGAAATATGGTCGAAGAATTATATTGAGTTGAATGATATCATAAAAATCGTTTGAATACAATATGCTCTCGGTTGATATAAAATGACGATATTTTATGTTGACAGTTGCAGTCATGTGAAGAATTTTAATTGTTACACATTGAACGTTATGACCTTCTCACCCCAATTATCCCTTGCAAAATTTTCCTGATATTCTGTTTTACTTAAACTTTGTTCTCATTTTCGTTAATTTTAATTAGCGACAATGAAGCTTGGCCAGGAACCTAATTTTATTTAACTTAATTAATTAGGCAAACATGACACGCTGGGTTTTGAATGAAGCATTGAACTGGCGGTGAGCTCATGCAGACTTTGGCAGATTTTAGAATATCGGGAAAACCTGATAACCAAATTAAAACTTCACACTGACTGCTGAAACACACTGAACTTTAGCACGACGGACAACAAAGTGTTTATATTAAAAATGAGAAAAACATTTTAAGCATTCGCTGGTAAATAAAGACGACCAACATCAAAGTGAATTAGAATAATGAGTATCGTGGCCTTGTTGTCTCATGATTCGTGTACACATCGCAGCATTTTTGCACACTAAGATTGCTTGCTAAATGGTCTATGAAATGACTTGTGAAATATTATAGATATACTGTTTGAATATTGTTGCTTATTGTTCCCTTTTAACAATCCTTATTGTCAGACTGGCACTAGCATCGGAGTGTCCCCGACTACAGAACGAGGCAAGGACTTCTACTCAGTCGAGAAGTTAAAAAAAATACATAAGGGTACACGAGTAAACATCAAAAGAAATAAAATATGTTAGAGCTATTTATAGGAGTAAATTTTTATCCATGTGGGCGGTAACAGATTAATAGCAGCGAATTTCAGAGCATGAAAACACGAATTGAATGCATCTGATGCTTTCATCCGATTAAATGTAAAAGTAATCGCTATTATTCGAAACCGAAAGACTCATTTCAAAGCTGTGCGGAGCATACGGTGTTGCTAAATAAATGCTGAAGCGCAAGTCTGCGAGCCTTTCAATATTCATGATAAAATTTTAGCCGCTCCACGTGTGAAAATTTGTTCACTGTAACGCAACAAAAGCAATTCAAAAGTTTGCTCTTTGCTCTCCTCAAAGGACATACGATAGGCTATTAGATTCTGTTAGTTACATTTGTGTCTCCCAGGCATTGGGGTCTGGTAGCCCCCAGGAGAGAAACTTTTAGGTTACCTCAGCTATAGATGGACAGGTCTGAGAACTTCTATCTTCCAGGCACACTTTGCTTCTTTCAATTTCCATGCCTTTTTCGTTCTCTTTTTTTACCCCTTCCTTCCTAACTTACTATTGAAAATTAACTACATAGCATAATTTAATAAAAAAAATTATAATGACTTTTTAGCTCAGGTTCTGCTTATGATAAATTGGATTTTACATAAATAATTCCAAGCCCATTTGTATTTTGGTCCAATCGACTTTTTTCGAGCAAACAAAGCATGGGAGAAATCGGCTGCTCTGCTTGGCCCTCTCTCGTCTTTTTGTTGCTGGAGCTCAACCAATTTTTTTGGCATTTTTTCACAGAAAAATCCCGAGCTCTAATGGTGGGAACATTTTGTGATCCTGACGATGTGAGTTTCACTTTTCTGATGGAGGCTGTTGACAACTTCCTGATTTAAAACCGATAAATCAGTTGTGTGAGAGTTTAGTTGTGAAATTCAAAAGAATAGAATTAATTAGACAATTTAATTCAATTACAATAATTATTTCCCTCTAGGACTGTTTGTATCTTATATTGTCGAGGATTTTCCTTCTATCGCACACTCACGTGCTTGTGTAAATTTAGCACTCCCAGGGGGACCATGTGAGGGCCTGAGCTAAACGTTAGGTAGGCTTCTTTTTTGTTGAAATAGAATGGGTTTTGTTTTGTTACGGACCATCTTTTTTTGGTTCACTGCTGTCCTGTTTTTCAGCACCTACTACTTCCTTCTTTAGCTTTTTCTTGTTTCATGGACTTCTTTCTTAGCTTACTGTTTCTGTGCACCTAGTGCATAGATTCCCCGTTCCCTCAACTTCATACTAAATGGTGCCTTCCTCCTCCCTCTCTTGGAACATCTTTGTCGGGGTTAAGGGAGGCTAAAGCTTTCCTGAATTTTAATATTAATAATAATTGTGTAAATTTATGGGAATCCTTCGTTGAGTCTCGTAATTATATTTTCCTTGAAAACTCTTGCGGCCGCGTTACGCAATTTACTTACTCTATTGATATTCAATGCTTAAGTTATCTTAACCGTTATGGATTGCGTAATGTAGAGTTAATCGCCACATTTTTTTCGAATTTTCATCAAGTAAGAATTTTTTTGTTTTCTAAAAATTCTAAACATTTGATAATATTTTAACATATGTACGAGTAGGAACATTTGCTAAATTCGTGTTTAACATCTTTGAAACCAAAAAAAAAAAACATATGCGAGAAAATTTACTGCAGTAAACGTTGCTTACATCTCCGGTCCAATAATTGAATTGAAATGACTCGTGTGTCTTTCAATAGTTGCTACCAACACTGCTACGGCCAAGCTTATTTATTTGATGAAAGGCAATCGCAAGTCATACACCTGCATTTCATGACGGATCCATAAATTACGACACACTGCTGCCACTTATATCAATGGAGCATGTTGAAAATGTGCGATGAGTGTGCTTGGGTGTGTCTGAATTTACTAATTTCTTTTACGGTGTCGAGACGATAGCAATGGAAAATTTTCATGAAGTTGAATATCTGTGCTTCATGGTATCTATTTTGTGAAAGCTTATAAATTGAGTAGGTCATTCTTGGTGAGTGCAATGGTCTCACCTAGGCCTCGCCTCACCTAGGCCTCGCCTCACCTAGGCCTCGCCTCACCTAGGCCTCGCCTCACCTAGGCCTCGCCTCACCTAGGCCTCGCCTCACCTA
>JACJUY010001438.1:88344-100279 GCA_014220935.1 Platorchestia sp. MABIK | reverse complement strand
GAGGACTCTGGACGAGGACTCTGGACGAGGACTCTGGACGAGGACTCTGGACGAGGACTCTGGACGAGGGTCGGGTGCGGACTGGGGTGAAAACATGGTTGATGATCACTACTTCACTAAATTAGGCGCTTGATTTGGCAGTATTCCGTAAGCGGGTTACGACTGTTTTATTTATGGGAATTAGTGGCTTCGAGAAGAAAGTTAATTAGGCCTTTCTTTTGGTGAAATAGGATGATTTCATTTGTTCTGTTGAGGGTCTTCTTTTTTTTGGTTCTCTGCTGTCTTGTTTTTCAACTCGTACAATGTTCATCTTAACTTTCATTTTATTTCATGAACGTTTTTCTCAAATTACTGTTTTTATGCACCATGTGCATAAATTCTGTGTTACCTCAAGTCCACACTAATTGTGTTTCCTTTTTATTTTAGAATGCCTTTGTTGCCGTTAGAGAGGCTTTAACTAACTTATCTTATTTATCTTCTTTTGTATTCGAATGAAGAAATGGCGATCCCAAGGCCAGATGTGAAATCCTGAGCATGTAAATTTATAAGTTTTCCTTCAGTTCATATACAAATATTTTTATGATATTACGGCCCATTTGTTCAATTCCCTTCTGCTTTATTTCTAGTACCTATTTCTTTCTTGTTTGTTAAATTTTTATTAACTGCTTTCAACTTCGCTGTTTCTTTGTGCAGTGTGTAAGAACACATCTTGTGCAAGGATTCATCGTTCCCCTAACTTCACACTGAACGTTGTCTTCTTCATTCCTCTCTTGAGATACCGATTCTATAGTTGAAGTGATTTAAACAACGTTTCTCGAACTCGAATTTGCATATGCTATTCATCTACCCGTGTAGGATGTTTGTGTAAGAAATCTTTTCGGAAAAGCACCGCCTTTCTGTAGGTTTGGATTACAACCATCATTGAGGGGTCATTGTACCCATGCATGCGCAGGCAAAGCCGCACGAGATTAAATTTGAATGGTTAGAGACGTGCTCTCCTGAGTTGTACTTCAGTAAATTTAATATTCACCAACGTTCTCGTATCATGCACTACGCAGTCGAAGTCACTAGAGAATGTACTATTCTGAATTAGACTGATGGTAAAATTAATGAATTATTATGCACTTTACACAGGTTCCTATACAACTGGCTTATCGAAAGAATTATTCGCATTTAAACTTTTTAATGCTATTTCTACAGTTAAACAGGGTCGGGCAGGCGTTTTTTGAAATACTCTTACGAGTGCCAAATGTAGCAATAGTTGGAGAAATGAACGAGCTTCTAAAGAAATTATTCAGGATCTCGCGGTGGTTTTTCTATGGATCGTTTTTCCACTCTAACAGAAGTTCAGGCTACGAGAACAGCGACTAAATTTACAAAAAGACACGGGGGCGTACAAGAATTGTGCCGTAGAATGGCACTCGCCGAAAAGAATGGTCATTGCTGTGACCCTGTAGAATGGCTTCTCGAGCATTCGGGGTGACTGCGAAGGATCGTTTCTCAGAACGAGAAGGACTGGCAAAAAACTTACAAGGGGACAAGCTTCAGCATCTAGACCGCCATTTTTCAAGGTGCTGTCACGCTGACCGGACGCCCAGGAATCCTAGAAAAAACTCTTCTGTTCCGCCGTCCATCACTTTCTGCATCCTGGCGATTCCCAGCGTCCGGCATTGTCTTTTTTTCAAGTCTACAGCGCCTATTGAATTTATGACAGCGATGGTACAGCGTTCAGTGCCGTAGCGTACTGCACCGTCATTGCTATGAATGCCTAATAATTCTTGCCGTTTGTGTGCTTGATTATTTATGAATGCTATTATTAAACCGCTGTAACGTATTATCTGTGTGGGCCAAATAAAGTAAAATTAACGTTTACGTAAATATCCACTTAAACGTCATGTTAATTATTAGTTTTCCTGCCCATTTGATGCGTCTATTGAAATAACTCTAACGGTGAAGCCAAAAATTCTTAGTTAGTAGGGGAGTCTCATTTTATTGCCTTTTTTGAGAAAAGTTTGATTCACTAAATTTAAATGCCAACCATTGCATATAAAAGATGAACGCCATTTACAGCGAGACATTTTTAAGCAGTTCACACCTGACGAAATAAAAAATGATGAGAAAAAATCATGAACTCAAAAAAAATTAAATGAATGGAGAAAAAAGAACGCAACCTACTCTCGACTCAACCAACTCTTCTCTTAACTTCACTCTTAATTGTGATTAAGAATTTAAATAAAGAAGTGTTATTAAGTATCATTACGAGTGAAGTGGCAACAGGCGCTAGGCAATAAGCTAAGTATCTCTCACTGAAAAATATTCTACAAAAGCACATCCATCATCTTGCGAAAAGTTGAAACTCGTTGTTTGAATGAACTTTCCGTTGAAATCAGTTCAGCCATGTTAAATAGCAGAAACCTGTTTTGTTTTGGTGTTGAAGTGAAAATAGACCGAAGGCATGTACAGTAGATCCTTCAGAGTAAATTAAATGCTGGGATGAAAATCCGTAGAGTTGTTCACATTTTATTTGTGGTTCAGAGAGCGCAGGATAGGAGCAGTGCTGTTGAAATAATCCATCTATGCCTCTAGTGGTGAGAAATGGCTTAAAATATTTACTCAAATATTAACTGGATTCAACTGAAAATATCTGAACAGAATGCTGCAATTTTTTAAAAAATAAATGAAACGAAAATGAAATTTTGTTCAGGCAGACTGAATTTAATGTTTTCCGCCCTCTGGTTGTGACTAATAACATTTGCTTAAAATTGAAAGGAAGCAGAATAATGAAATACACGTATACATTTTTTGCTCAGAAGTATGAACGAGCAACCTGATATAGAGTTGGAGAATTTCATATTATCTTCTTCTCAAAACCATTATATGAAACAATGTCATCTAAAGCTCACTTTTTAAATTTCCAGGTCTGGAAGAAAAGCTTGCGCAAATAAAAGCATGATAACTAATTTACCTTGACATATGCCTGATTTGTTCATACTTTGCAGAGCAAAATTACAAATTAGTTTAGAAATAAGAACGCTTTATTGAAACCTCTCTTGCTCTCAGAGAGTAAACATCATTCGAGCATAAAAGCAAAGATTTTCTGAAAGAACCCTCCCCCAGCGCGCCATTACAAAAGAAAACCAGTTAAATATTTCGTCGCAAATTCTCAGCCTCCACTTTTATTTCAAAGTCTGCGTTTCATCAAAACTCCAACTCGAATTAAAGTCTAACTCGGCTTCTTAATTATGCTTTTATATTGTGGGCGAATTATTTATGAGATGCTCTGAGTCCTGGAATTAAATTTCTCGAAAGATCTTCAGTTTTTTGCTTTGCTTAAAAGCCTTAGAAAGCAAGACCAGCTGCTCCACTGTCTGTAAAGCACCTCTGATCGCTTGCTTCAGCGCTGTTCTCCATCACTTTCACTTCTGACTGGGTGTTTATTTTGCTAAGGAATATTCTACGTTGAAAGTTTGTGTTTACGCGAGTGTTGGTCCAAAGAGAGAAGTGTGGAAAATTTACTTCACTTTGGACTTCAATAGCCGTGATCCTTTTCAATTTTACGAGTAAATGAGTTATTAACAAATGCTCAAAGGTCTTTCAAGTGGCTTGCAAATACTGAATAAAGGCTGCATCATGAGGAGAATAACACTGGAATACACGAGTTCCATTAAAGAGAACTGTCTGTTGAACGTCGTTAGTTTTCACCTGAAAAATAAATTTACTGTACATGTCGGGTAGATTTAACCCTCGAATAATATAACCCTCGTCTGTTAGAAATTGTATGATCATTCATTACGTCGTTGATCTAAGGAATCCTAACAAGGCAACCTTGCTTTCTGCTGACAAACAAAACGTGCCATTCGCTGCTTTACACGACGGCAGAGCGACCAGGAACAACAACATAAATTATCGCGCAATTCTGTCTTCGTAATAACAGCCGTGTACCACGTCAGTTTTTACGAGCGCATGAGGGGAATCACCTTCGTTTTGGTAGCTTAAAAGCCAATTAATTAGTGCGAGTTAGTGTGAATCCTGTAAAAATACGAGTCTCTCAAGAATTAAATCAAAGCGTGGAGAAGTTAAACTACAGTACGTTTGCACCATCCCTGTATAAAAAAATATTTATTCAAATACATAGAGTAGATGAAATAGATGTTTAATCCAGAGATGATGAAGTTTAGCAACGTCCGCACTGACGTGATGTGTGATTCTAGAAAGCAGCCATTGACTGCTGCTAGTAATAACAATTCGCCATATTTTGTTCTCATTTTGTACAATACATATGTACTACGCTTTGGGTCTGGTATCGGAGACCGGGAGAAAAATTGGACTCCGCACGATTGTTATAACAAGTGTTCATTAACTAACCCTGGATGCATGGGAAAAAGTTTCCATGCGTTTTTTTGTGCCCGCCGTTTGGCGTAAACCAACAAACCATGCCACCGACCGCTATTTCTGCATGACACCATGCTCAAAAAATTGAATTAATGCGCAGAAAAAGAGGAATATTGAATACCTTGTGAGACAATCTGTCATTCGCCCAGTGGCCCGTGGAGAGGATTGCCAGTCCCCGATCCCCCCGCAAACATTCCAACGCGCAGTGGTATGGAGGATGATGGAACCGATTTGCTGTGTTAGAAAGGGTTTCGAAGCACCAGTGATGCTGATACATCATTTGAACCGAGTACCTCCTGTAACGTACGCAGAATCACAGGAGGTGAACTTCATGACCTAAATAGGAATTTAAAACTCCCAAAGAACAAAGCTGAACTTTTTGCATTCAGATTGCAGCAATGGAACCTCCTGGAGGATAACGTCAGAATGTTTACTTTTTGTGATCGCCAGAAAGAACTTTCGACATTTTTCAGCTTTGACGATCATATTTTGCAACGATGTTGAAAGTGTGATGCTGAAACTAAAAATTCCATTCATAGCAGACAATTGGAGATTGTTTATAGACGCCTCGAAAACAAGTCTGAATGCTGTGCTATTGCAAAACAGGACAAAAATATCATCAATCCTTGTTGCTTATGCAGCTTTAGGTAAAGAAAGTTATCTAATGTATCAAATTCTTCTGAATGATTTAAAAAACTGGCCACAAAAGTGGTTAGTTTGTGGTGATTTCAAGCCATTCGCTATGGCGCTAGGTCTACAAGGTGGGCACACAAAGTACTGTTGCTATATACAGGGGCTGGACAAAATAATGGAAACGTCTAAAATTTTGGTATCATTAGCTTTGAACTACAGCTACATACCTGACATAGTTTCCGGAATGCTAGTTCATGGTTTTGAACTACTTTTGTGAAACTAAAAAGACCTAGGGGAAAGACTTATATCTGCCTATCAGAAAGATGGATGCAACATTTCGCTGAAACTACGCTTCCTATATTCATTCACACATTGATGTTTTCCAAACAGATCAGGCTTCCTACATTCATTCACACATTGATGTTTTCCAAACAGATCAGTGACGAACAAGGAGAGCGATTTCATCAGGACATTTCAGCAACGGAACAGCGTTACAAAGAAATACGTTTACTCTCCATGAAAGCAAATTTTTGCTGCATGATCCCCAGAGATGCTTCTGGCGTCCGCCACGAGTGACATGCCAAAAGTGGACGTTTATAAAAGGCACAGTTTGTTGACTGCTATTCGTACAATTGTACTCCCATCGTGGAATATGATAAATGTACATGATAAAATAACTCAAAAATCTGAGCCAGCAGGCCATTTTTAGAGTTATTTTCGTGTTCAGTGACTCGAAATCTATTAGGGACGAGTATTCTTTTATCTGTAATTTTTTTACTGCTGAACATTGTAGTCAAGAACGGCTTTGTGTTGTCGCAACATTCGTGCGTAATGTACTTTGTTTAAAACGATAGAGAAAAACTGAAACGATGTTAAAGTCGGATTTCTTATGTTTGGTTAGGGGAAACATTGTTATGCTGCTCGTAACTAATTCAGGGAACTGCAATTTAAATATTTTTGCAAGCTATATGATACGAAACGCAAGCTAGAATTGTTAGGTCGTTTGCTTTGCAGTTTTGTGCATGCCATGGAACTTCAGAGGAACTCTCTAGCACAAATAACGAAAAGTTCTTTTATTTCTGCATAGAAATGTTTGCTGCTGTGACTAATGGTTCTGGAGAGCCAGCTCTCCAACTCCTGAATGTTTGCATCTCACAAAAAATGTTTTCTGGAATTCTGTAACACAGTTTCTGCATGTCAAGAACTTCAATTGTCGCAGAGGCGATCTCGCAGGTAAAAATATTGAACGCGAGGTTCCACTGACGTGCACATGGAATTTGAAAAACGGAAAGATGCATTCAATGACTCGAGTCCCGCTGGAACAGAACGTACGCCAGGCTGAATCGCAATTGAAAAACACAAATGCTAGGCCTTGTTGCAGCTTGGGGGAGAAGTGGCAGGCCTTACTCCAACTTGGGGGAGAAGTGGGAGGCCTTACTCCAACTTGGGGGACAAGTGGCAGGCCTTACTCCAACTTGGGGGACAAGTGGCAGGTCTTGCTGCAACTTGGGGGACAAGCGGCAGGCCTTGCTGCAACTTTGGGGACAAGCGGCAGGTCCTGCTGCAACTTGGGGGACAAGTGGCAGGCCTTGCTGCAACTAGAAGGGAAAAGAGGCCGGCCTTGCTGCAACTAAGAAGGACGAATGACAAGACTCGGGGTAATTAGAATGAATGTCTAGTCTGGGGAAGGGAAATGCGAGGTTTTGCAGCTCCCAGCATGAATGTTATGTCCTACTGCAACTAGGAGGGACGAATGCCTACTCTAGAAAAGAAAATTTACTGGTCATGACGCAGCTAGGAAAGAGAAATAGCACGCCTTGGAGCAATATTAATTGTCATCAAGAACTACCACCGAGTAAAACATTGTAGTGTTCAGAATGAGTTTCATACACATTACCAATGATTTATTACGAAAATTATTACTGCAAAAATTAAAATCGAAGCTCCTTAAAGACTTAGATGAATTTCAAAATCGCATTTAGTTTCTTAGGTCTTGAACATACTTCAAAGTAAATGAAGAACAATCTCTCTCAAAGGTTTAAAACAGAATATTTTTGCTTTTAGTCGAGGTTTTATAGCATTGTTTTGAAATGTCATTCACTAATTAGACGTCATTCAAGTTGCATTTTAAAATTTTAAAATTTAAGTACAAAAATTCTAGGAGCATTCCTGAACCAACTTACACGTGAAGAAATTGGTCTAATTGGAAACGTCATAATTACAATGTCATCTTGGAAACACGTGGGCTTCTTTGACTCGATTTTCTTCAATTGCAGTTACCTTTTTATTATTTGATTCCCATCAATTGATCCAACTCATGAACAAAAGAATTTGAGCTCCCAGAGGGAAGATGGGAAGACTCAAGCTGAAGACTGGGTAAGCCTTCCTCGTGTTGAAATAGGATGAGTTTTTGTTAAGGAGCATTTTTTTCGCTTCGATGCTTTTTTTTCCTACTAATTACTTCTTCGTCAAATTTTATCTTAATTAATAAACTTTTTTCCATCTCGCTGTTTCTGGTCCCCTCAAAAATAATGAAGTCTGCAAAGCAATGTAATAAAATTTGTAGTTCCTCGAAAAGTTCTTCTGGCATTGTTCCAAGTTCAAGCAGACTTTGTTGGGAGTCTCGAACAGAACAGAATTCCGAAAGAACGTTATCTGCGTCAGTCGATTTCACAACTTCCTTTCCTTTAGAATTTTTACCAAGTGGGCTGGGGGTTACCCAGCACGTTGCTTCTGCCAACATTGAGAACACTTTTCACTAGTGACTTGACAAATGCTTGACTTCTCTTCTGCTCTAGGCAGGATGAGAAGTGGTCTGTAACAGCGGAGAGTGTGAGTCTATATCTATACGTTCAATGGGAAAATTTAGTTTGACAAAAGTGTTTGTGCGGGTGAGGCAGAGTGCACGAAGGTAATTCTTTGAACAAGCCTTCAGAGAAGCATTTTAAGGGTTTTACTTCAATTTTCTATCCCGTTTTTTCAATCTTGTGTTGGTTTCCACTGCCCGAGCATGAAGATACGATCCATGTTTTTTAAACAGAATACGTTTACCTTCCTAGTGTTTGTCAGATTACAGCAGTGCATTACTTCCAACCCCACAAATTAGTTTATTTTTGTTCACTCAACGTCTAATATTTAAATTCAGTCTGAGGAACTTCCACATCATCCATTGCAGATACATACAAGGTGTGGAAAAAATTTATAGACTACTAAATTGGTAATATATCCACTCTAAGATAGTGCAATTAAACGTAAATAATCCTCACATTAATTTTCCATCTACAACGAAACCAAATGGAAGTTTATTTTTCAACGTGTCCTCCTTTTGCTCCTCTCTTTTTCTGAAGCTTTCAACAGAGACACGCGGTTTTTCTCGAGTGATTTTATGTCATATCTTCTTGAAGGACAAACTGTACGAGGCTGCCCGCTTCTGGGACTATCGTCAGCATTGTCAATTTTCTCAAATCTGGCAACGATATCATAAACAGTAGATCTAGCGATCTTCAGCTTCTTAATGATTGTTGACTTTAATACTCTCGCGCTTTGAAGATCAATGAGGGTTTTGTGTTCACTCATTTTCAGAATATTAAAGAAAGTTTTAACTACATATTCTGCCTTAACTGCGAAAGTCAGACACAAACAAAAAATTTAGTATCAATTTGTTTCTATAGAAAAATATCAGCTGCTTTTATTTCGAATCGAAAGTAGAGTCCGAGGAATTCCCCCAACCCTGTATGTTCATCACAACTCGTGTCTAAAAAGTCGTACATGTTTTATCTATTTATCCGTTCAAGTGGTCAACAAGTTACATTTAAAATCATATTATTGCTTATTTTTGACATTAATCTTCCCTACCTAATAATACCCTTGATGTATTTATTTGTTTGGTGTCCGCTTCTTACGTCTCTGTCACGCTCTTAAGGATGCTTAATGACCGTATCCATGATACGAGTTTCACCAGTGCACAAGTACAAGAATATTTTAATCGCGGGTACTATTCGGTGGATATATTTGTCGGTCATCCACATCTGGAAAATTTATTCAAGGAAAATAATCATTTTTGACGGGTCGTGAACTCTACATAGTTGGTTATTATTTTCGTTGTAATTCGGCAGAGGCACGAGTGGGATCGACATAGACCTGCGGCGTGTGGACATAGACCAGTGCCCCCTCCCGCCTGGCTCCACGGCCCTCAACATCTTCGCCGCTTCTGACAAGTGTAAAAAGCGCACCACGCAGGTACTGTCTAATTTCTGTCATTGGTTTTTGATGTGCGCCTACAAAGGTACTGTGGAGCCTAGTACATAGTAAACGTGCTGTTTCTGTATTTCTTTGGAACGCTTTGTGATATTTTAGAGCTAGATTTTGAATATGCCCTTTCATGGCGGGGCAAAGAATGTGCTCATGTATACGGAGATGTGACATTTGTACGTTTTTTGAGATTCGTCATTTGGAGTTTCAGTGTCTAGTTTTTAACACGTGCCTGAGAGGGTACGGTAGTATGCAGATGTGTGTCCATGATAATTAAACTGTGCTATTGCATGTAAGTTTTCTCATCCTGATCGGGTGTCGTATGAAAGCAAAAATGGACGCATAAATAATTTGAAACATTATCCCCATCAACTTTGAATTGAAGAGAGATCACTCCTGGTGATAGCCTGCATTAATTCCACGACAATTATACAATACCGGAACACAGTAATACGGAGCCAATTTTGAGAGTTGGGCGACTTATATTACACTTTTGAGATTCAAGCAAATCAAAAGCCGAGCTCAAAGTTATCTTTCATATATTGAAGAGCTTAGTTTAGTGAAGTGAACAGTCACAGAACCTTTCCGGCTTCCTAAATAGTTGTACGTCATGACTTACTTTCGTTGTTTAGACGCGACTAATTTGCATAAGTTTCTTGTTCAAGTTTGTAGCGCTTTAAGTGTTTCTACTTAAAGGTTGTTACCTCTGAATGGAAAATTTCGTTTTAACTTGTTTTTAAACAAAATTTTAATATATCATCCCTTGAGCCATGCCACTTACCTGCCTTTAAGACTCACTATGAAGCAGTTATAACTGTATTCTTTTCTTGGGCTTACTCATTTCTTATAATAGCTTACATTGAATCTCGCGTCACATGAGAGGAAGTAGTGTAAATTTTTGTTCCCATAATCAAACATGCATTTTGCGTTTGTTTCGTTGTGCTTTTACGTTTTCATGTATTTATTCTATATGACGCAACTGTCCCTCAATTTTTCTGTTTTTCAGTTGTAAATTTGATCTGTAAGAAATAAATGAATATTTTTTCGAAATTTATCTCGTTGTTGCTATGATTTGAATTCACACGCTCGCTGTTGTTGCTCCCCATGCCTGAATTAACGCGCGGTCAAAGTGATTCATCCACAAATCCCAACATGGATAAATCACTTTCCAGGTCAACAATGATAAACAACCTCGAATGATTTAGGAAATAACTCACCAGAATGTTTCAGCTAATCTCAAAAACATTAAAAATATATTTTTCGACGGAACGCTCTAGGTAAAACTGAACAGATCATGAGACTTCAAAGTTCACTTGTTAAATCAAAATCTTAAATTCGAGAAAACAGCATCTAACAATTGCAAGAAGATTGCAATGCATAGCTAAACCGACATTGCTATTAGAAGCTGCAATAAGATTGCAATTTATAGCTGCAAGAAGATAAGAACTGCAAGGCCATAACAAATTGAAGCTGCATGAAAACAGTAGATTGAAGGTACAAAAAGACAGCAAGATCAGGTTGTAGAAGACATCATTTTGAAGTTGTGAAACGATTGCATTTCATAGCTACACTTAGGCGACAATATGAAGTTAAAAGAAGACGTAAATTTAACGCTACAAAAAATTGCAATTCATAGCTGCAAGAAGACAGCAATATGAAGCTGCAAGGTGAATGGGATTCATAGCTGCAAGAAAACAATGTGAAGCTGCAAAATGGAAGAAATATACAGCTGCAAGAAGACAACACTGTGTAGCTACAAGAAGACAACACTGTGTAGCTACAAGAAGACAACACTATGTAGCTGCAAGAAGACAACACTGTGTGGCTGCAAGAAGACAACACTGTGTAGCTGCAAGAAGACAACACTCTGTAGCTGCAAGAAGACAACACTGTGTAGCTGCAAGAAGACAACACTGTGTTGCTGCAAGAAGACAACACTGTGTAGCTGCAAGAAGACAACACTGTGTAGCTGCAAGAAGACAACACTGTGTAGCTGCAAGAAGACAACACTGTGTAGCTGCAAGAAGACAACACTGGTAGCTACAAGAAGACGAAACTGGTAGCTACAAGAAGACAACACTGGTAGCTACAAGAAGACAACACTGTGTAGCTACAAGAAGACAACACTCGTAGCTACAAGAAGACAACACTATGTAGCTACAAGAAGACAACACTGTGTAGCTACAAGAAGACAACACTATGTAGCTGCAAGAAGACAACACTGTGTAGCCACAAGAAGACAACACTGTGTAGCTGCAAGAAGACAACACTATGTAGCCACAAGAAGACAACACTGTGTAGCTGCAAGAAGACAACACTATGTAGCCACAAGAAGACAACACTGTGTAGCCACAAGAAGACAACACTGTGTAGCCACAAGAAGACAACACTGTGTAGCTACAAGAAGACAACACTGTGTAGCTACAAGAAGACAACACTATGTAGCTGCAAGAAGACAACACTATGTAGCCACAAGAAGACAACACTCTGTAGCCACAAGAAGACAACACTGTGTAGCTGCAAGAAGACAACACTATGTAGCTGCAAGAGGACAACACTGTGTAGCTGCAAGAAGACAACACTGTGTAGCTGCAAGAAGACAACACTGTGTAGCTGCAAGAAGACAACACTGTGTAGCTGCAAGAAGACAACACTGTGT